>NW_020720222.1:1047-11647 GCF_900518725.1 Notechis scutatus | reverse complement strand
AGAAACTACAGCCTCTTTATGACCTGTGAACTTCAACTCCCAGAATTCCTGAGCCAGCCATGCTGTGCTGAAGAATTCTGGGAGTTGAAGTCCACAGGTCATAAAAGGGCCATAGTTACCCACCTCTGGTGTAAACAAACCTCACTCCCTTAACCATTCATCGTACATTTAGCCTCCAGACCCCTGAACAGATTAACAGAGTTGGAAGGGACTTTGTAGGTCATCTAATCCAACCCCCTGCCCCAAGCAGGAGACCCTACACCATTTCTGACCGATGGCAGTCCAGTCTCTTCTTGAAGGCCTCCAGGGATGAAGCTCTCACAACTTCCAAGGGCAACTTCTGTTCCATGGGTTGATTATTCTCACTGTCAGAAAGTTTCTAGATTGAATCTCTCCTTGATCAGTTTCCATCCATTGTACCTTGTCTGGCCTTTGGGTGCTTTGGAAAATATCTTGACCCCTCACTTCTCTCTGTGGCAGCCCCTCAAATATTGGAAGACTTCTATCATGTCTCCCCTGGTCCTTCTCTTCCCTCGACTAGCCATGCCCAGTTCCTGCAACCGTTCATTGTATGTTTTAGTCTCCAGTCCCCTCATCATCCTGGTTGCTCTTCTCTGCACTGTTTCTATAGTCTCAACACCTTTTTTATAATGTGGTGACCAAAACTGGATGCAGGACTCTAGGTGTGGTCTTACTAAGGCTTTATAGAGGGGTATTAACAGTTCGTGTGATCTTGATTCTACTCCTGTGTTGATGCAGTCTAGGATTGTGTTGGCTTTTTTGGCAGCTGCAGCGCACGGCTGGCTCATACTTAAAGTGTGTTCCACAAGGTCATCTAGACCCCTCTCACAGTTACCGCTGTTGAACCAATTCTTGGCTGCCACAGACGGAGAACATCTAACCTCCAACCTCCTTTCCTCTCTTGGAAGTCTTTTGAATGTTGAGAACACTGCAAAAATGCCTTCTCCAGGAACTTGCGTCTAGCACGAGACGCCCGAAATATCCAACTTTTGCAGCTTCCTGGGAACTGTCTGGGTTCAGTTGTCTAGGACAAATTGATTTAGCATCTGGATGGTTCCTTTTTAATCATGGTACCTCACTCTCAAGCTGGCCCCTGACACAAACCCTCCCTGCTTTCGGCCGCCCCCGCAAGCACTAACTATACTCCATGTTCTCCTTCGGCCAAAATTCCATTTCCTCTGCGGTGACAAACATAGCTGGATTGCGAAGGATTCTCACCATCAGCCCCCTATGGCTTAATTTTGGATGCGGATAATCCTCGATTTACGACCATTCAGTGAGCCTGCCATTTTGGTCATAAGTTGTGATGGTCGTTAAGTAAGTCACCACACGACCATGCCTGATTTTACAACCTCTATGTTGGTGGTCATTAAGGCCACAGTCCTTAAGCCCCCCCCTTTTTTTTCTTCTTCTTCTTCCCTGATATTTCAGGCCCCCCTTTTTTTTTTTTATAATCCAACAACCATCCAGATTTTTCTCTTTTAACAGAAGGACAGGGTTGGAAGGGACCCCGGAGGTCTTCTAGTCTGGACCCCCCCCCCCGCCCCCCCCCCCGCTTAGGCAAGAGACCCTCAAGATTTCAGACGAACGGTTGTTCGATCTTTTTTCAAACTGACTGGCCCTCCCTTTTTGTTTCGTTTCCTCCTTCTCTCCTTAACAGATAACAAAAAGGCATTAAAAGTTGTAAATCTAATCTTACGAAGCTTCCCCTCTGGAAATATTGAATTGCTAACTAGGACATACAAAACCTTTGCCAGACCAATACTTGAATACAACTCATCAGTCTGAAATCTGCACTGCATTTCAGACATTAATACAATTGAGTCCAGAAGTATTTCATGAGAAGAGTACTACACTCCTCTGCTCGCAACAGAATACCCCTACATCACCAGGCTTGAGATTTGGGGCTTGGACAACCTTGAACTATGCCACCTACGATTGGACTTAAGTGTAGTACACAAAATTATCTGCTACAATGTTCTACCTGTCAATGACTACTTCAGCTTCAACCACAACAATACAAGAGCACACAACAAATACAAACTCAAGGCAAACCACTCCAAACTTGATTGCAGAAAGTACGACTTCAGCAACAGAGTGGTCAATGCCTGGAATGCACTACCTGACTCTGTTGTTATATCCTCTAACCCCCACTCCTTTAACCTCAAACTATCCACTATTGACCTCACCCCATTCCTAAGAGGTCTGTAAGGGGCGTGCATAAGTGCACCATCGTGCCTACCATCCCTGTCCTGTTGTCCCCATTTATTCGTACCTATTTCCTGTATTCGTACTCATGTTTATACTTGTATCTATTATCTTGCAAGCGATTGACAAATAAATAAATAAATAAATAAATGATCATCAGAGTTGGAAGGGACCTTATAGGTCATCTAGTCCAACCCCCTGCCCAAGCGGGAGACCCTACACCATTTCTGACGAATGGCAGACCAATTTCTTCTTGAAAGTCTCAAGTGATTCACTCTCTCTCTTCCCTCATTTCCAGCCATCTCTGTTCGTTTCCTTCAGGAACCCGATCCAAAGAAAACAGGGCTTGTAGAGTGGTTCCAGATGAATTTGTGAAATGCAGCCTATTTTGGGGGGAGGCGGAAATGGCGTGTTTTCAGAGAGGCCGCCGAAAGACGTGGTTCCCACTCTTTGTAAAAGGACCCCATCATCAAGCTTCAGATGTTCCTCACGCGTTGGCCAAGAGCTCAAGAAAGAGAGCTGCAAATTAAAAACTGATTATAAAATAGAAACCTGGCCAGACTCGAGCCCGGGCATGATCCCAACCGCCCTGCAAAACGTTTGAATCAAATGAGTGTTGGATTTCTCAACACAAGAATCCAGGCACCCAAGTGCCATTAGTGAGTAAGATTTCTCCATCAGGATTTGACACTGGCCCCCTTCTCCCCCTGCCCTCACAACTCTAACAAACTGCTGAGAAGCTTGCTGAGGGTCTGCAGAAAAATCACATAAAGGTCAACGTTTCTTACAGGGCACAGTTGGTCAAACTTCTCGGTTGCAACGTCTAATTTATTTTACAGACATCCTCTTTTCAAGCAGGGCAGAAAGTGTAAACAGAGGAACAGAATTGGAAGGGACCTTGGAGGTCATCTAGTCCAACCCCCTGCTTGAGCAGGAGACCCTATACCAAGGGTCTTCAAACTTGGCAAGTTTAAGACTTGTGGACTTCAACTCCCAGAATTCCTGAGCTAACAGGACTGGAGGAGGAATTCTGGGAGTTGAAGTCCACAAGTCTTAAAGCTGTCAAGTTTGAAGATCCCCTGCTCTACACCATGTCAGACAAATGGCTGTTCAATCTCTTCTGGAAAACCTCCAGTGATGGAGCACCCACAACTTCTAGAGGTAAGTCATTCCATGGATTAATTGTTCTCATGTCATGAAATTTCTCCTTAGTTCTAAGTTGCTTCTCTCCTTGATTAGTTTCCACCCGTTGCTTCTTGTTCTGCCTTCAGGTGCTTTGGAGAATAACTTGACTTCCTCTTTTCTGGGAAGATCCTCCTGGGGAAAAATCTACCTGTGCTGTTACTAAGAGTTGACCCTGACTCAGAAGCAGATAATCAATCAATTGATCAACCAACCAGTGTGAAGAGCTTCTTTGAGAAGTTCATAATGTTGGGAAAACTGGAAGGAAAGAAGATGATGGAAGCAAAATAAAGAACGGTTGCTGGAATTGTGTGTGTCTAATTTGAAGAAAAGAAGGACTAGGGGTGACATGATAGCAGTCTTCCAATATTTGAGGGGCTGCCCCAAAGAAGAGGGAGTCAAGCTATTCTCCAAAGCACCCGAAGGCAGGACAAGAAGCAAAGGATGGAAACTAATCAAGGAGAGAAGCAACTTAGAACTAAGCATAAACTTCCTGACAGTGAGAACAATTCACCAGTGGAACTGCTTGCCACCAGAAGTTGTGGGTGCTCCATCACTGGAGGATTTTAAGAAGAGACTGGACAGCCATTTTCTGGGATAGCATAGGGTTTCCTACTGGAGCAGGAGGTTAGACTGGCAGACCTCCAAGGTCCCTTCCAACTCTGTTATTCTATTCCAAATATTGTTAACATGAGTCATAGTTGACGGACTCAGTTACAGCAACAATGAGGGCCTGTTAGAAGATCTAAAGGACAACATTAGGAACAGATCACCCTGGAGAAATCCTATCTATGTGATCGCTAAAAGTCAATAGAGACTTGAATGGCATATAATCAATCAACTTTCTTTGACAAGTCCACAATGTTGAGAAAAGTGGAAGGAAACAGAAGAAGGCAGGGGTGGGATTCTACCAGTTCAGACTGGTTTTTATAGAACCGGTTGTTACGATTCTGCACACTTTGGAGAATAGACAAATCGATGGAAACACCATTCAGCCTGGAAAAGTTGAGCTCTATGGTTGCTAAGAGAAGAGACTGATTTGATGTCACCTAATCAATCAACGTTAGGAAAGAGGGAAAGAAAATGGATGACCAGAAGAAAGTATTAGATGGATTCAGCTACAGTGATGATGGGGAATTATTGGAAATTCTAAAAGACCAGACTGGGGACAGGTCCTTATGGAGGACACTTAAGTTATTGCAAAGAGTTGACCATGACTTGTAGCACCTAATCAACCATCAATCAATCAATCTGAAGATAGAGCTCCTTTCAGAAGTCCCTAATGTTGGGAAAAGTAGAAGAGAAGAAGATGACCAGGAACAAGGGAAGGAGAAGAAAAAGCAATGGGTGGAAGTTGGTCAGAGGGAGATCCAACCTGGAAATCAGGAGGAATTTCCTGACAATTGATCAATGGAAGAGTTGTCTTTCAGAAGTTATGGGAGGTTTTCATCATTGGAGATTTTCAAAAAACATTTATCCAGGATGTCTCAAAGGCCCTTTTCTCAAAAGACAACTGAACTTTGTTTTTCTTTCAAGACGTTTCACTTCTCATCCAAGAAGCGTCTTCAGTTCTGACTGAATGTGGGGAATGGAAAGATTTATATTCCTTGCAGTCAGCTTAACGACCAGATGACTGCAAGAAATATAAATCCTTCCATCCTCCACCACTCAGTCAGAACCGAAGAAGCTTCTTGGATGAACATCTTTAAAAGAAAAAAAACAAGGAAGTCCAGTTGCCCCTTGAAAAAGCACCTTTGGGACAACCAAAGATGACTGAAAATCTCCATAGACACTTTCTCTGTGGTTGCTAAAAGTCCATTGTGAGTTGATGGTACGTAATCAAATCAACATTGCTTGTGTGATTGAGAGCTTCCAGGGATGCCCTGAATGCAGCCAATATTTATTCCAGGAGTTGCCAGCAGTTGACATAAACATTTTGTTTTAAAAACCCTGTTTCCCAGCATGGAATAAGTACCTTGTTTATATAAAGTGCCACGAGGGGGAAAGAGGAACAGACAAGGATGGGATTGCAATGAACCCCAAATCTGTTCTCAAATTTTCACAAAGTTCCCTCAGGATCATCAAACCACTCTGATTTGTGTATTGTTGCTGAACCACCATCTTGTTCTTGTTCTTGATTTATTTAAAAAAAAGTTTTTATTTTTCTTGTTCGTTGTTTATTTTGTCCCTGATTATTCATCCGGCATTTTTATATTGTGGTTACATTACGAGCCATCCAGAGCAGTTTGGAATCGGATGAAGCCTAAACTAAACAAAATACAAAATTAAATTAATTTTTTTTTAAAAGTGAAGTGAAGTGATAAAATAAGATAAAGTCACTTTTCTAAAATGGTATAGGTTCTCCTGCTTGAGCAGGGGGCTGGACTAGAAGACCTCCAAGATCCCTTCCAGCTGATTCATTCTATTCTATTCTAAGGTGACATGAAGTGAAATGAAATAATAATTTTATTTAAATTAAATAAAAAAGTGACGTGAAGTGGTGAAGTGAAATGAAGTAATAAAATAAAGAGTGAAGTGAAATGAAATAAAATAAAGTGAATAAAATAAATAAAATAATAATTTTAATAAAATAAAATAAAATAAAAAAATAAAGTGAAGTGAAATGAAATAATTTTAATAAAATGAAATTAAATAAAATAACAAAATAAAATAAAATCAAAAAATCAAATCAAATCACCATTGGTCTCAGGGATGTTTTTGTCTGAGAGTCAAACAAATCAAAATGGCGGCCATAACCATGAGACCAAGCCTCCTCCAGCCCTTTTTAACAGTTAGGGTTTCGATCGTGATTGTGGCTGCCATCTTGACTTTTTTGCACTCTCTCTCTCTGTGGACCCTTCCAGGTTGGTTACCCTTCTTAAAAAAACTAATCTTAGGCAGTAAAGTGGTGATGAAAGCAAAAAGACTTTAGGATTAGGAATTCTTTACGTTTTACTCCATGTCATTCTCCAATCATTCTTTTGACTTGAGTGGTCAGATTGTGGTAAATCCTCCATCTCAGTTTATCTCAATCTGGGCAATTAAAAATGTGTGGACTTCAACTTCCAGAATTGTGGTTACATTGTGAGCCATCCTGAGCTGTTTGGAATTGGTTGATGCCTAAACTGAATAAAATAATAACTAAAATAAAATAATAAAGCAAAGCAAAGCAAAATAAAAAAATAAAATAAAATAAAATAAAATCACCATTGGTCATAGGGATGTCTGTGTCTGAGGGTCAAAAAAATCAAAAATCAAAATGGCAGCCAAATGCTGGCTGGGGAATTCTGGGAATTGAAGTCCACCAAGTTCAAGTGGACAAAATTAAGAAGCATTTTGCTCCATGCATTAAATAGGTGATCTCATCTATTCTAGGCTACATTTCAAACTCATTTTGCTTTGGTTTTTTTTATGTTTCTTTGAGACCAGAGAATCTGTCAATCATATCCTCACATTTACCAAGAAGTTTAGGCTGAATGACTTAACCATATGACTGGACCCGTTTTTACCCCCATTTTTATGGTAATAATTAAATAAAACTTCAGTTAATCACCAAATATATGTTCATCACCATGGAGTGGTTTTTACTGGAAACCAGAAGTGAACGCCAGTTTCCAAGCAAGGATGTTGAAAATGGACAGGAGGGTGGGACATTGCAAGCATCCATAAATGCAGGTCAAAAATGTGATCATGTGCCAAGGAAAGGAGGACATTGGCGCTCTGGAACCTGGTCCACCATAGCTGGAAAGGTATTTATTGATGGTTTGATGTTGGAGAAGACCTGTGAGAAGACCACGGAGTGACAAAAAAAGGAAGCCATGGATCGTTGGATCAACCCCAAAGTTCTCACTTGAGGCACAAATGACAAGATTCATTTTGGACACACGATGTTGAGGTTGTAAAAAGTGCACAGAGTTTAGCGCCAAAGATAATTTAGGGCCTGGAGACTAAATCATAGGATGAACCGTTGAGGGAACTAATATGTCTAGGGCAGCGGTCTTCAAACTTGACAGCTTGAAGACTTGCGGACTTCAACTCCCAGAATTCCTCCTCCAGTCATGTTAGCTCAGGAATCCTGGGAGTTGAAGTCCACCAGTCTTCAAGTTGCCCAGTTTGAAGGTCCTCGATCTGGACTAATAAGGAGAAGAATTAGAGGCGATTTGATAGCAGTGTTCCAAATTTCCGGACGGCGAGAAGAATTAACCAACGGAAGAGATGCCTTCAGAAGTTGTGGGTGCTCCATCACTGGAGATTTTCAAGAAAAGATTGGACAACCATTAGACCTGGATTGTATAAGGACTCCTGGGGGCAGGGGGTTCGACTAGAAGACCTCCAAGGGTTCCCCTTCCAGCCCCATGAATTCTATGGTTCTAGTTCAGGGGTCTTCAAACTTGGCAAGTTTAAGACTGGTGGACTTCAGCTCCCAGAATTCCTCCTCCAGCCATGTTTTAACTCAGGAATTCTGGGAGTTGAAGTCCACCAGTCTTAAACTGGCCAAGTTTGAAGACCTTTGTTCTACTTTCTGATGGGATCAAGCAAGAACATTAGGAATACTCAGCTCACAGGGTTGCTGTTCTGGTGAAAACGGAAGGAGAGTGTGCTGAATACATTTGCCACCTTGACTTATTTGTTCAAACAACAAAGGCTGGATACAAACCAACAAACCAACAAATAAACAAACAAACAATGCACTCAATTTCATTAGCCACTTAAGAGTCAGCCTGTGGTGAGATGGGAGACACATGAATTTAATAAATAATGAACCTTTGGAAAGGCAAGTGAAATACAATCCATTTTTGCTCTCCTACCGTCATCCTCCCACACCTGAAGCTCAGGTAGCCAACCTGGCGAGCTGCAAGAGATCTTGGAAGCGAGCCAAGTGCCTTCTTTTGCCCCTTCCCCCCCCTCCCCAAAAGGTGACTCAAGTAACGTCCCAGAGAAGGCTGATGACACCCAAATTTTCCAAGTTCCAGGTAACAGAATAACAGAGTTGGAAGGGACCCTGGAGGTCTTCTAGTCCAACCCCCTGCTCCAGCAGGAAACCCTATATACCATTCTGGACAAATGGCTGTCTAGTCTCTTCTTTGAAAACCTCCAGGGTTGGAGCATCTACAACTTCTGGTGGCAAGCAGTTCCACTGGTTAACTGTTCTCACTGTCAAGAAATTTATCCTTAGTTCTAGGTTGCTTCTCTCCTTGATTAGTTCCATATTTGCTTCTTGTCCTGCCTTCAGGTGCTTTGAAGAACAGTTTAAAAAAAAAGAGAGATTGGACAATCACTTGTCTAAAATGGTATAAGGTTTTCTTCCCGGGCAAGAGGTTGGACTAGAAGACCTCCAAAGTCCCTTCCAACTCTGTTATTCTGTTATTTTCTCCTTGATTCGTTTCCATCCGTTGCTTCTTGTCCTGCTATCGGGTGCTTTGGAGAATAAATTGACCCCCTCTTCTTTGGGGCAGCCCCTCAAATATTGGAACACTGCTATCAGGTCACCTCCAGTCCTACTTTGCATTAAACTACCATAGACATCCCCAATTCCTGCATCCGTTCCTCGTATGTTTTAGCCTGCAGTCCCCATAATCTTCACTGCTCTTCTCTGCACTCTTCCTAAGGTCTCAATCTATTTTTTTTCATATCGTGGCACCCAAAACTGGATGCAGAGACATGATAGCAGTCTGCCAATATTTGAGGGGCTGCCCCAGAGACGAGGAAGGGGCTCAAGCTATTTTCCAAAGCACCCGAAGGCCAGACAAGGAATAAAGGATGGAAACTGAACAAGGAGAGATTTAACCTGGAAACAAGGAGAAACTTTCTGACAGTGAGAACAATCAACCAGTGGAACAGAAGTTGCCTTTGGAAGTTGTGGGAGCTTCAACCCTGGATGCTTTCAAAAAGAGATCGGACTGCCATTGGTCAGAAATGGTGTAGGTGTGTCTCCTGCTTGGAGCGGGGGTTGGACTAGATGACCTACAAGGTCCCTTCCAACTCTGTTAATCTAATCAATATCCCCAGAAGTTATAAAGTGGTACTAACACTTCATTCATCTTAATTCTATCCCTGTTAATGCAGGCTTTGTGAATCCCCACCTGCCTCCATTCAAACTCTGGAGTACTCATGACTAATGACCTAAGTGCTAGAGCCCACTGTAACTACATAGCCAAAAAGGCATTAAGAGTTGTTAACCTAATCCTACGTAGCTTTTTCTCTGGTAATATTACACTAATAACTAGAGCATACAAAACATTTGCTAGACCAATACTTGAATCAGTCTGGAACCCGCATTACATATATGATATTAATACAGTTGAGAAAGTCCAGAAATATTTCACAAGAAGAGTTCGCGACTCCTCTACTCGTTGCAGAATACCTTATGCCACCAGACTCAAAATTCTAGACCTAGAAAACCTAGAACTAGGCCGCCTTCGGTCCGATCTAAGTATAGTATATAAAATCATACATTGCAATGTCCTACCTGTCAATGAATACTTCAGCTTCAATCATAACAATACAAGAGCAAACAATAGATACAAACTCAAGGTTAATCACACCAAACTTGATTGCAGGAAATACGACTTCAGCAACCGAGTGGTCAATGTCTGGAATACTCTACCCGACTCTGTGGTTTCTTCCCCAAACCCCCAAAACTTTAACCTTAGACTGTCTACTATTGACCTCACCCCCTTCCTAAGAGGTCTGTAGGGGGCGTGCATAAGCACACCAACGTGCCTACCGTCCCTGTCCTATTGTTTCTTTTTATTTTTCTTACATGTATCCATTTCATGTATTCATAACTATGTTTAAACTTATACTTGTTATCTAATAATCGCTTGACTAAATAAACAGATATAGATAGATAGATAGATAGATAGATAGATAGATAGATAGATAGATAGATAGATAGATAATAATGATGATGATAGATAGATTGATAGATAGATGATAGATAGATAGATAGATAGATAGATAGATAGATAGATAGATAGATAGATAGATAGACAGACAAATAGATACATGATAGATAAATAGATAGAGATGATAGATAGATAATGATGATGATAGATAGGATGATAGATAGATAGATAGATAGATAGATAGATAGATAGATAGATAGATAGACAGACAGATAAATAGATACATGATAAATAGATAGATAGATGATAGATAGATAGATGATAGATAGATAGATAGATGA
>NW_020720221.1:0-11650 GCF_900518725.1 Notechis scutatus | reverse complement strand
ACGAACTTTGTGACTGATAAACATGTTTTTACTGAATACACATCTTTATCTGACACAGACCTCTGTGAAACATGTCTTTACTGAATACACATCCTTTATCTGACACAGACTTCTGTGAAGTTAATCTTATCAGCTCCTTTTTCCTGTCAGCTTAGTGAACTTTGCTCTGAGAGGTATACGTGTTAAGCAAGATTTGTTCTATGGAAAAATACCAAGACAGAATAGCTAAGGCAGAATAGCCACACACACACACTTTGTGAATTAAAAATTATTTCAGCTCTTCTAATATTTATTCTCTGACTTTCAATTTATTTGGAGAAATATATACAAGTGGTGCCTTCTAGGCAAATCTGAACAATTTACAACATAGAATTAATGTCATTTGGCTTTATACCTGTGGAATTTTATAGATGCTCAAGACATTGGAAATATGATCTAAGAGTTCAGAATTCATCTCTTCAAGAATAGCCAGTAAGTTCTTTTGTCTTCCACATCTGTAGTTTGGGACATTCTCCTGTCCCGTAGACAGTACATCCAGCACAGCCTCATATGTTATTCTTGCACTGAAAAAGTTCTGATAGATATTGTAGCCCAGCGTGATGTTGGGTAAGACCCTTGAATTCTGGTTGACTTCATGAACAGCCAACAAGTAGGGCAGAAGGTAGTAGAAGGTGTTCGCACTGCAACATAAGAAATTTCATCATTTTTTTTGCTCTATATCAATGATTTATGTGATCAACTTAAAAGCAATTGTGTTCTTTTTGCCAATGACATAAAATTATTCTATTCTACAGATAATACTGTTGTTTTGCAAAATGATCACGACTATGTGTCTGAATGGTCATCTATTTGGCAACTTCAAATTTCAATTAATAAATGCTCTGTCTTACATATTAGTAAACATAATCTGAATGTCAAGTATAAGCTAGGTGGCATTGATCTAGCAAATGACCCTCACTTTGTCAAGGACCTAGGTGTACTTATCTCTGACAATTTATGCTCCAATGGTCACTGTAACAGAGTTGCTAAAAAAGCATTAAGAGTTGTAAACTTAATTTTGCAAAGCTTTTTTTTATGGAAACATTGTATTGCTAATTGGAGCTTATAAAACATATGCTAGACCAGTTTTAGGGTATTGTTCAACTGTTTAGAACCACCACCATATATCTGACATCAGTACAATTGAGGAGGTTTAGAAGTACTTCATGAGAAAAGTCTTGCACTCTTCTGTACACAATAGAATTCCTTAGGCTTGAAATTCTCAGTTTGGATAACTTAGAACTGTGTCGCATGCAATGGGACCTAAGTATTGCATCCAAAAATGATACGTAGTAATGTTTTACCTGTAAATGACATTTTTTGTTTTAATCGCAATAACTTGACTGTAAAAATGTATGATTCCTGTAATATGGTTGTCAAAGTCTGGAATGCCCTACCTGATTCGACTTCTGTGGACCTTACGTCATATTTAAGTGGTCAGTAGAGGGGGGCATGCATAAGTGCACCAAATGTCCCTGTCATTGTATTTTTTTATTCTCTTATTCTTCTTCTTGTTTTTGTTTGAGAAATTCCAATAAATAAATAAATAAATAAATCTTCAGTTTGGACTTTCATGAAAGCATGTCATATTTACAGTAACTTTATATCTATATAGTGCAATGCCAAAAAGATAATCAGATACTAATTATTCAATTAAACTATTCCATTTATTTGGACTTTGCAAGTGATAAGACATTTTTTAATTTTTTATGAGAAATTCACACCACTAGGAGCTTCTTTCCAAAAGAACAAGAGGAAAAGGAAGAGAGAGATAGCAAGCTTATCATGTCAGGATCAAAGGAATCCTATCAAAATCACTAGAACTGATTCTGCCTATAAATTTCTCCCAATTATGTCGGGAGGGAAAAATGAGGAAAATTATTCTTATAGTTCAGTAGCTAGGTAAGGAAAACAGTTACAATAGTAATAGTAACTTTTTAGTCAAAAAGAAAGTGTGAAGGTTTCTTACTATTGTAACTGCATCAAACTGCTTAGAATAAACTCTTGCAAAACCAAAGTGTTTATTTTATTGACTTACCTATTTACAAAGCTAATATATCACTCATATCAATTCACAACAATCCATAAAATGTAATTCAAATCATACCCTTATCCCCAGGCACCAGAGTAGATATGCTCACAGCTCGCAACCCCTATTCCTAGCCCAATGCTTTTGGGGAAATCTGTATCTTCCCACTCCTCCAGAATGTTTATAAGGGATGCTACCAAATGTATACTGTGTATGTTGTGGTTATATTATTTGATTTCTACCTGTTATACCACCCTGGACATGACTAACAGCTGGATTCAAATGTTTGATTAGACGTTTTTTTAGACCTAGAGATTTGCTGCAGAATATTCATGGCTTTAGAATTATTTTCCTATATTCTACAGTTAACTCCAGTTAATGTGATTTCTCTGTGACTAAACATTAACTTATCACCTAAAGTCTCTCCCCTCCTTAAATTTGGTTTTTAAAAGGTATCCCTTTTATTTAAACTAAAAGGAACAGGGAAACCACAAAAATGTTAAAGGGTAGAAAGAAAGAGTGGGGTGGGTCGTAGGAATTATAGAGTAAATGTAAGGAAGGGTGGGGAGAAAATACAAGAGATCTCACTGTGTTCTAAGGTATTCACTTTATTGGGAGTTGCTGCTTCACTATTGTTCATAAATAAATAAAATAAATATGAATAAATAAGTTGCTGACCCCACAGTCCCAAGGCAATAATTTTGAAAGCAGGCAGAACCCATCCAGGCAAGGTTCATCATGGGACAGAGTTGGCAATGCCCAGTGTTTCTCAGTGTTGAGGCTGACACTTGTGGAAGAACTTAAAAGGAACTTTGCAAACTCAGGTTTTACAAAATCATCAAGTTCCTCAGGAGCCTTTCCTCTAAACCAAGGGTCTTCAAATTTGGCAAATTTAAGATTTGTGGACTTCAGCTCCCAGAATTCCTGAGCTAACATGACTGGAGGAGGAATTCGGGGAGTTGAAGTTCACAAGTCTTAAAGCTGTCACGTTTGAAGACCCCTGCTCTAAAGGAAATTGGGATGGGCAATAATGGCTTGCTTTTCTCTCAAAATGAGGAATAGGAGAAGTGAAATCATTCCTAGAAAAAATATTGGAGCAGGAAAAATCAATCACCAGAATCCTGGACATGCTGACAATTACCTTTTCAATTGGTGGGTAGGAGTCTTAGAGAAAGAAAACTGGTACAATCGAGCTAAGACTCCAGACATTATTCCAGTAATCCAGTAGTCTCCTGGTTTGTAGTAATGGAACCATTCCTTTTCCTTCGTTATCACCTCAAATGGACATTTCATCAGCATACTGGCACAAGGAATTTGAGACAGAAGCTGAAGCAGAAAAAGCTGTACATGCAGCAGTAGCAACATTTGACATATCCTGCAAGAGATCCTTCCTACAGTTCTTTCTTCAGCACAGAGTTAAATCTCAGAGATAACAGAAGACCACAATTACAGTGGGGAAGTCCAGTTTGCCCCCAAATTTGGAAGTTTTATCTTCCAACTTTTAGACTGCTATAGTATTTGTCCAGCTTTACTCAAACCTCTGCCCTCATCACTGAAGGAGGCTGTTACAAATCAGATTATCAGGTGCTGTGTATCCCATTGGTTGTCACATTGATTGGCAACTAATTGTGGTGGTGGAAATCCCAAAGGAGAATAAATAATCGTGATTTTAAAAATGAAAAGGGGAATTGGGAATCAACATTGCCACAAAAGTGGGCAGTTGGAGAAAAGAGTTTTGTTTGACTCAGGAGAATAATCCTAATTTGAGAATCAAGAAAGGAACAATGCAGGGAAATTTGATTGTTTTTTTAGTCTGCAAACTTATTCTTCAGATTCCAAAGCTTACGATGTATGGAAATTGTTCAATGTTCTTGAACTAGGCAATGGGCCATTATACTTCCTTCTTATTCTGTGTGATGTGGATGAGGCCATCTTTCTCAATGAAGGTTAGATACTCCAGAATGGTTAATTCCAGAGCATGATATAGTGAGCAACCTAGAGGAGGCCCCTGTTAAATGTATTGTATCTTTCAAAATTTGGAATAATATCACTCTTCATTGTTACAAAGAAGATCTAGTCAAAATTATGTGGTGCATTAATCTGAAAAATAGGTTGTTACTGACTTCTTCATGATATGATGATATTTGCTGTCTCTTACATGGGAAATCTTACAGGGAACCAAGAGATGATGCTATATCAGTACATTACCAAGAATGGCTGAAAGTGAAGGGCTAAACAACATGAGCTGAGCCTATGGCCAATGCTATATAACAGTGATGGGTAATCTTTTTGGCACCTAGCACCCAAAGCGTGTGCATGCATTCCCCAAATGCAATGTGCGTGTGTCCCCGCCCATGCATGCGCATCCCCATGCATGCGCCCCATGACCACACACATGCACAGCAGACACCCAAAGACCATCTGGCCAGTGGGAGGTGCATGAGCATGCATGGCAGAGTTAGAATAGAATAGAATAGAATAGAATAGAATAGAATAGAATATAATAGAATAGAATAGAATAGAATAGAATAGAATAGAATAGAATAGAATAGAATAGAATAGAATAGAATAACAGAATTTGAAGGGACCTTGAAGGTCTTCTAGCCCAACCCATGGTTAGGCAGGAAACCATATACCATTTCATTCTTATAGAGTTCATTCCTGTTGAATGCTGGGCTCTGGACACTTTGATTTGGAGGGAGGAAATATTTCTCACCTTTGCAGATAACCCAGAAGTGGGTAGGGTAGGTTTGACATTACAATGGCAGAAATCAAAATTCGGACAATCTAGAATCCTGATTTATCATAATGGGTGAAACTGGTCAGAATGTGAATACTTAAATTGCATTTGGGAGGGCTTTGCTTTTCCAATGCTTTCTGAGTGAAAGAGAGATAGTGTGGAAGGCAGAGGTAATGGCATTGAGAGACCAAGACAAGGGGCGGTGCTTACCTTTGATTCACAAATGAAGAGCCTGAAGAGGCTTCCATGATCAAGTGGCTGGCATGACTATACATCGTAGATGCACAGAACATTGTTCCTTTCCTACTGAACTGGCACCTATTTATCTACTTGCATTTACATGCTTTTGAATAGCTAAAAAGGCAGGACACACAGACACACACAGGCATGCACACACCAGAGGTGGCATTCAGCAGGTTCTGACCAGTTCTGGAGTACCGGTAGCGGAAATTTTGAGTAGTTCGGAGAACCAGCAAATACCACCTCTGACTGGAGGTTTTACATTATCCTTCCCCTGCCACGCCCACCAAGTTACGCCCACAGAACCGGTAGTGAAAAATTTGGAATCTCACCACTGGCACACACTATATGTATATGGAAAGAGATATGCATATAGAGATGGATAAAAAACAGGAACCAATTTTAATACACATAAGCACACCTTCATTGTCACATCAGGTGTCTACATGATTTCCCCCCCAAAATCATTCAGAGTTGTACACATTTTTCTTTTGATTGAAGACTGTCAAAAATAACAATTAGACTCATTAATTTATTCAGAGAAAATGGTTAAAGTTGCTCCAATGTTCATGTTGATATTTAATCTATTCTTAATATATAGAATATTAGCTGTCTCTCTTTTTCTCAGCCTCTCTCATCTATCTAACTCATTTATCTATCTATGAGTGATCTTACATTATCCATCCAGAAGAAACCAATCAAATATATATTTGAAATTAACTGTTTTTTTAATAGTCAGAACATCATCCCAGAAAATAAAATATAACACCAACCTGTATAGCAACAAAAACACACATAACTAGCCATAGTCGTTAATTTAGTCTAAAATCATATCAGAACATCTCTGGTAACAGTTTATCTGGCCTTGTTTCAGAAATTTTATTAATGTCATTGATGATAGTTATGATTTAACATGAATTCAGATTGTGACAATTGAAGGATATGATTAATTGAAAGAGTTTGAATTGTTTTAGCAACTTTACTACTCAATTATTATAATTCAAAATTCACATGGAATGAAGACAGATAAGAGACAAGATGTAAAACATTACTTCAAGGTATGTGATATTACGCTGCATGTATAGTGAACAAAAATAAACACCAACACAAGGAGCCTTAATGGGTTTTCATAATCAGATGTTCCTTGGTGTTCATGTCAGGTCTCAGTGTAATAATGTAGCATTTGGGGATAAAAATGCCGCCCAGTAAACCCAGGCTGGAGGCCAGGATGGAGAAGATCTGCACGGCTACCATGTATTTCCCTTTGGTGCTCAGGTAGGTGGGGACAAAGGAGATCCAAACGCTACAAAAAACCAACATGCTGAAGGTGATCAGTTTGGCTTCATTGAAGGTCCCTGGCAGATTTCGAGCCAGAAATGCCACTAAGAAACAGATGGCAGCCAGAAAACCCATGTAGCCAAGGGCAGTGTAGAACATGGCCACTGAAACTTCGTTGCACTTCAGCAGGATGTGTTCTGGCTGGGAATGAAAGTCAGAATCTGGGAACGGGGGAAAGATTCCCAGCCATGTCATACAGATACCTACTTGAATACCAGAGCAGGATAAAACAATCGAGTGGGCCAGACTCTTCCCCAGCCATTTCCTCATCCTGCTTCCTGGCTTTGTAGCCAGGAAGGCCACCACCACCATTACAGTCTTGGCCAGCAAAGAAGATACAGCAACAGAAAAAACAATACTGAAAATGGTTTGTCGAATGAGACAGGTCATTTTCACGGGGCGACCGATGAATAGAAGGGAGGTCAAGAAAGAAAACAGGAGTGAAACCAGGAGGACGTAGGTGAGTTCATGGTTGTTTGCTTTGACCATGGGAGTGTCTCGGTATTTAATGAAGATTCCCAGAATAAAGGCAGTGGTTAGGGACAAAGCAATGGCAAAGAAAGTCAGGATGAGTCCCAATGATTCTTCATAGGATAAGAAGCTTATGCTTTTGGGGACACACTGATCCCGCTTCTTATTGGAATACTGATAATCTGGACACTTTTCACAATGGGCTGCATCTGAAAAAAATTGATTAGAGTGTATTTCTTTCTGCTGCTCTAGGAGCATGAAAACCTCATCAGAAATCAATTGCTTCATTTTCAAGGAATAATATAATATTTCTGCCCAGGGATATTCATGCGACATGACATTAGCTAAAATAACACTCCTTTTGAAAGGCTGAAGATGAATGTGATTGTCAGCTCTCAAAACTTGTCCTCTTTCCCAAAACCAAGCACGAAAGTAACATCTCAATAGAAAGCAGCAACCTTTCATTATTTATTTTAATGCTTGCATCATCGTACAAAATTCGGCGATAGTGCTCTATCTTTGAAATGTTTGTGGATGTCTTCAAGATGTGTAATGTTTTTTCTTGCTTCTTGATTAAATACCCAAAAAAGCAATAGAGAATTTTGATTGTGTCCTGATGTATTGTTGTTTTTGAAGCCACCTACTGTACCTTCTTGCCCAGAGAATGTTCCTTCCATACACAGAGAACAATCGTAGCAGCAAACTGGGGCTCCCTCTCTCACAAGCTTGGCATAACCTGGGGAGCAACTTTCTGTACATCTTGAATAAGGCACCGTCTAAACATAAACCAAAAGATTAATCAGGGCAATGTATAACTTAGAGGTAATAAATAAAGGGACGTGGTGGCTCAGTGGCTAAGAAACTGAGCTTGTTGATCAGAAAGGTCGGCCATTTGGTGGTTTGAATCCCTAGCACCACGTAATGGAGCGAGCTCCTGTTACTTGTCCCTGCTTCTGCCAACTTAGCAATTTGAAAGCATGTAAAAATGCAAGTAGAAAAATAGGGACCACTTTGGTGGGAAAGTAACAGCGTTCCATGTCCCCTCAGTGTTTAGTCATGCTGGCCACAAGACCATGGAAATGTCTTTGGACAGTGTTGGCTCTTCGGCTTTGAAATGGAGATAAGCAACACCCCTTAGAACTGGAAACGACTAGCACGTATGTGCAAGGGGAACCTTTACTTTTAAACATAAACTGAAAAATTAGTATGAATTAGAAGGGTTTACTGAAATCAACTGGCTTCCAAAAGTCAGGATCACATTGAGCAAAATCAGTCAAGAAGCAGTGGCATGAACTCTTAATTACTTTACTTTTACGGACTGAGGATTGCTTCCTATTTTTACACTCTAACCATTCCCAAGTATAGAAGATCTTTCTCCCTAGCTCGCTTTAATGTTCTGCCCACAGCACTACTGGATGGGTGATTTAAGAGGCTCCTGATTAACGAGCTGCTATGCCCCTGTGACAGAGCTGAGGTTGAATCTGTGGAGCATGTCCTTTTATATTGCCCTATGTATAACGCAGGCAGATCTAAGTTACTGTTTCTCCTTGAAACAGACTCTTCTAGACCCACTGTTAGTAATTTGTTCTTATATTGCCTAGGGGATGGCTCCTCATATATCACTTCTTTGGTTTCCAAATTTTTTAAAGAGCTGTAACCATCAGAGGAGAACGCTGTAATTCCCCTTACTTAAGATTTGGTGACCAATTGTTCATGATTATTTTTCCCATGTTCTTCTTTTGTGGTACTTGTGTTTTGATCTCTGACCGCAAATAAAGTATTATTATTATAATTACTCTACATGCAAGGGGCAAATGAAGAGTCATTCTCTTTCCTCTATCAATCTCCATTAAAGAACCCAAAACAGACTCGTTGCCTTATTCTTCTTTCCAAAGGAAAGAAGTTCCATTGCAAAAGGTGTTTCTCCTTAGAGCATGTATGAGAATGCCATAACTTGTATATATTCTTTCTCCATCTTAGCTTTCTCAGGAAACCTCCAAAATCTAGCTTTCTCTAGAGTCCCTATCTTTCTCTCCTACAACTGATCATTGTATCATCATATGTAAGTGGCTTTTTTATCTGCCCTCATTTCCCTCACCACATTCTTAATGATATCTTCCTCTTTTGCAATTCAGTGGGCTAAACCCTTCCTATTTTCTCCCAAAGGTGCTTTTTCAAAAGACAACTGATCTTTCTTTTCCCTTGAAGATGTTTCATTTCTCATTCCAGAAGCTTCTTCAGTTCTGACTGAATGGTGGCGTATGGAAGGATTTATATTCTTTGCAGTCATCTGGTCGTTAGCAGTCTTTCTGAAAGTTGCTGAGGTCCCTTGGAATTTATCTGTGCCCACAGAGCCAGGTGAATATGCAAATGGGTGTGGAACCTTACTGCAATTGCTGAATCTATATCCTGTTTACAAGACAGTCATTTCAGCAGTTCAAAATCCTTCCATCCTCCACCATTCAGTCAGAACAGAAGAAGCTTCTTGGGTGAGAAGTAAAACATCTTCAAGGGAAAACAAAATCCAGGTGCCTCCTGAAAAAACATCTTTGGCACAACCATTACCTGGATGACTGAAAATCTCCATAGGCATTCTGGATTTTCTCTTACTGAAAACAAGTTAATTTCATGTACTATAAATTATGGCAACATATTCCAGTTTAATAATATAGATTGCAAATTCTGCAATGCAATGCGGCAGGTTCCAGTGTGTTATAGATTATTGTAAGGCCTCTAAATTAAAATGATATCTAATAAATTAATGAGGCTTTAAGTTCTCTTAGTTGGAAGTTATCTCAATTGGCCTCAACAACAATTATTTCTGAGCAGAAAATTTACACATATGGAGATAAGTAAAAGAGCAAAATCCAAGCAGCCTCAATTACTTTGTTAAATAAAGTTGGCCATTGGATGGCACTTTGATTGACAGAAATCTTAACTTCTGAGGAGGCTTGTCTTTGTACACTCCCAATTTTCACCCCCACATTTGATTTGTTCCAAACCGATGTCCAGTGCAGGATATCAAAGTCACCAACAGGAACACCATTTTCATCAAAAGAAATTCCATCTCTGGAAATATTGTGATATTGGAAGTTCCTCAGGAACCTATGAAGCTGCAGAAACATAGAAAAAAATATTAAAATTTGAGCCTTTATTCAATGTTTTTCTTGCTTTTATTCTGGATTGAATGGAGTGTGAATAATTCAACCTCTTGAAATCATCACTACAGTCTGAAAGAGATTTCATGGGAAGCTTCTTTCAGTCATTCTCCAGGAATTTACAGCTCTTTGTTCAATATTGATCTCACATTCTTGAAAATATGGAAGAGATAACACCACCATCATTTGTAACTGGCTGGCAAACTATATTGAACATGTAGTCCTCTGGGGAACACCATCCACATGGAGGGAAGTAAGCAATGAGGTATCCCAAGCTTCCATTTTAGGCCCAGCACTCTTCACTCATCCTCCCTTCAGCCATCAGTGGGAATGTCCTTGGTTCCCAAGGGAAAGTATTTTGTTTGATCATTTTGACTATGGGGAAAGATCCTATGAACTTTAGTCCTAGGAACATTTAGAGTCGGTTTAATGTCAGTGTCAGGATTCCAGAAGTTACCCCCATTTAAATCATGAGTCTCGAGCCAAACTTCCAAAACGTAAAAAAGATTGATTGGGAGTTAACCTTTCCGGCACTGCCTGGGTGTCGGAGAAAGTATTTTGTTTTGGCTACAAAACCCCAGTTATCTCTATTTCCCCTCCCTGTTCCTCAAATTCTAGTGTGGCAACCCTGAAGCATCAAAATGGCCTCAGTCATGTCAGCTTCAGGGTTGACACTCACGGTCAAATACCACAAACTGGGCAACTGCTCTTTGGAATATCTTACCCCTTTTGACATCTAATTTAATACTGGAGAATTGGAAGGAGAGAATCAATGGAACCTGAACGGAGAATACTCACCTGCCATGGCTGTACAAACAGGGTTGATCATTTTCACTATGGGGAAAGGTCCTATGAACTTCAGTCCTATAAACATTTAGAGTTGGTTTAATGTCAGGATTTCAAGTAATATGCCCATAGCAAATGGGACCCTGAGGCAAGTATGTTCCTCAAATATCAGTCTTATTGGACATATCATATAGGTGTCAACTCAAAAAATATTTCTATGGTTTTTTTAGAGTTGCCAACAGAAAGGAAGGGTGGAGCAGTGCAGTAGCTTGCAAAACCCAAACTGATTTCCAAAAATATTTTCAAAGGTAGGAAATAGGTGACTGAAGTTTCTGCCATGCAAAATTCTAACTGGAGCCCATGATTGATGACTCTTGGCTATGGATGTGTCCCATTGGAGAATATGAATTACAATACATCCAGGTGTTTGGGGGAAAACCAGGGTCAACGGTGACAATGAATTATGTGTCCTAGAGTCAACTACACTCAGGTAGCACCGGCATTTTAACTCCCAATAAATCCTTCTTAAGTTTTGGAAGTTAGGCATGAGACACGCGGTTTAGATGGAGGTAACTGCTGAAATCCTGACAAGAAGCATAGGCTGGTGAAAACTGACTTTAAATGTTCCCATGGTTTTCACTTAATTAAAAATAAAAGTTTTTCTCCCTTTTCCAAACAATCAATCACATGGTCCACAAAGGTGTCATCTGGTTGCCTGGTGACTTCACTCATCCTCCCTCCAATCATCAGCGGGAATGTCCTTTATTCCCAGGAAAAAATATTTTGTTTTGGCTAGAAAACACCAGCTATCTTTATTCTTCTCTCCCTTTCCCTCAGCTCCAAGGTGGC
>NW_020720217.1:0-11656 GCF_900518725.1 Notechis scutatus | reverse complement strand
GTCTTGAGTGTGGGAAACATTTTAGTTATATTTGCAACCTGTTAAGTTACCAGAGGATTCACATAGGAGAGAAACCGTATGAGTGTCTAGAGTGTGGGGAAGGTTTCAGTCAGAATTCTACCCTTGTGACACACCATAGGACTCACACAGGAGAGAAACCGTATGAATGTTGTCAGAGTGGGAAAAGTTTCAGTCATATTTCCAGTCTGATAAAACACCAGAAGATTGACACAGGAGAAAAAACGTATGGATGTCCAGATTGTGGGGAAATTTTCAGACGGAATTCCAACCTGGTGATACATCAGACGACTCACACGGGAGAGAATCTGTATGAGTGTCCAGAGTGTGGGGAAAGTTTCAGTCAGACTTCCAGCCTGGTGATGTTGCAGGAATTCTTGCTTTCAAATCAGGACACAAGACCACGAAAAGTTGGAGAATACAGGTTTATTTGCGCAAAAGGTTCAGAGCATTAGCATGGCAAATTCTGAACCCCTAGGTCTTCCTGCTACATGACTTTTATACGTATTATGACCTCAGTCTAAGCCAGGGCATGCCTTCTGTTACATTTTACCAAAAAAGGAGAATATTGTACACATTTCTAAAGGGAAATATAGGGGAAGTACAATTTTATGATTACTCAGTTATCTTACACCACCTGTTACTTTCCATGTCCACTCTTGTTTACAGCAATTAAGCCATTACTTAATTTTTGCACAGTATTAAGTTACACAAAGCTTCGGGGAATTGGGGACTTTTGCTAACATTTGCTAAATATGAGAGTCATTTTTGCAGCTGCCTCATTCCCCCGCTTTGAAACTACACTCAAATGCATTCTTACTGTGGAGTTTCACAAAAGGGGACAAGCTCTTCGTAAATACCCTCTTGTTCATATGCCCATAAAGCCATAGCGTTGGCAGTTGCCTTCTTTTCTACTAACATAGAAAGACTATTAGAGATTGTTGTCACAAAAATAGGGAGGATACAGGGTAGAATCACACATCCTGCAGCAATCATACCAACGAGTGCAACTATTGCTTGAAGACCTGGTAATTTGGGAAACCAAGTCCCAAAAATATCTCCAAGGTCAAATCCGTTCCACTTCTGGACAGGTACATGTGCAAGATTTTCTATGTGTCTAGCGCGTTGTTTATTTCACCAATATCATCAAATTCTAGGCAACAATTGGCGAAATTGAACTTACCACACATACCTCCTTCAACTGCCAGGAGGTAATCCAATGCTAGACGATTTTGAAATATGGCGTCCCTAAATTTCCTTTGCTGAACAGCTAGAGTGCGCAAAGGCTGAGCTGTTTCATTGGCAATTAGTTCCACAACCTCTTGAAGTCTAATGATACGATTTAGCATGTAAATTGGGGTATGGTACCCCCAAGTGCTATCAGCCGCCCAAGTAGCTGGGCCCTAATAATGAATAATTCGTTCTGGGGGCCACTCATCATCGTTCCAATCCCCTATTTTGTAATCTGCTTTAAGCTTTCTGCTCTGCCATTGATCAGCATTCATTATTTGAGGTATGTTCAATGGTAACATGAAGGACTCATACACAGAACACATATGAGTGTCCAGAGCGTGGGGAAAGATTCCGTAATAATGCCAACTTGGTAACATACCAGAGGACTCACATAGGAGAAAAACCAAATGAGTGTCCAGAGTGTGGGAAATGTTTTAGTGAGAATTCCAATCTTGTGAAATACCAGAGGACTCACACGGGAGAGAATCCATATGAGTGTCCAGAGTGTGGGAAACGATTCAGTAATAATGCCAGCCTGGTGACACACCAGAGGATTCACACAGGAGAAAAACGGAATGAATGTCGAGAGTGGGAAAAGTTTCAGTCAGAATTCCCGCCTGGTGACACACCAGAGCAGTGGTCCCCAACCTTTTTTGTACCAGGGACCAGTTTCAAGCAGAAACACTTTTTCAAGGACTGGTGGGGGGGGGGAATTCGAGTTTGGTGGTTTGCTTGCAGACGTTTCATTACCTGACTAGATAACATCTGACGTTGTTACCTAGTCGGGTAATAAAACGTCTGCCAGCAAACCACCAAGTTCAGGGAGCGCCAATGCCTCCTCATTCCAACCCTGAGTGACAGATATTCTCTTCTATTGGGACATTTAAAACGGAGGGTTTCAGCTGCAGATTCAGGAAAGGCACCGGGCTGAGGAGCACCTTCAAAACTGAGCGCTGGGCAGCGGCGGCCCACGGCTCTCAGCTCTCAGCCCTGCCTTCCTCAGCCCCATCCCTCAGGTGTCTCCCTCCCTCCCTCAGTGTCGGCCTCGTTCCTCTCTCAGTCGCTCTCTCGCTCCTCCACCAGCCCAGGAAGAAACTGTTTCAAAGAAGCCGGCAGCGTGGCTTTTCCTGTCAGCGCAGCTCCTCCGAAGCGCCTGTTCACCCCCACCCTGCCGCCCGCGCACAGTTCAATCCAGCGCTCTGTTCTGCCTGCCTGCCTGCCTGCCTTCGTTTCTGGTTGTTTGGGAGCAGCTTCGGCTGATAAAAAGAGGCGAATAGTTATTATTCTCAGCCGAAGCTGCTCCCAAACAACCAGAAACGAAGGCAGGCAGGCAGGCAGGCATGCAGAACGGAGCACTGGATTGAACCGCGCGCTGGCGGCGGGGTGGGGGTGAACGGGCGCTTCGGAGGAGCTGCGCTGACAGGAAAAGCCACCCTGCCGGCTTCTTTGAAGCAGTTTCTTCCTGGGCTGGTGGAGGAGCGAGAGAGTGACTGAGAGAGGAACGAGGCGGGAGGAAACCGAAGCTGCTGAGCCAGAGAGTAGGACAGGCTTTGGTTGCTTCCTCCCTCCCCTTCTTTCATTTGTGTCCTTGATCCCTGATCCCAGCAGCATTCACCGAAGGCGAAGAAAGCCACCATTTTTTTTATTTTTTTTTCTTTGCGGCCCGGTACAAAGTGATCCACGGACCGGTACCGGTCCGCGGCCCGGTGGTTGGGGACCCCTGCACCAGAGGACTCACTGCCTTGATAAAGGCTAACTACCTGTTTCTGGTGATTAGGAGAACTTTCTGGATATTTCATTTTGCAGAAGTGTAGAATTCTTCAAAAAGGTTTTGGGTGGTTTTTTAAGATTTATTATGGAATTTCTATCTTGTACCTTGGTATCCTCCAGATTTTGAATGCCAGAATATCCCAACCACCATTCAAGTAGTCCTCGAGATATAAGGGTAATGAGGCCTATCAGTTACGGTTTTATGTTGCAATCACCATTAAATGGGGCTGCTTTGCTTAACTACCCCCACCCCCTTCTCTCACTGATAAACCTGTTAAATGAATGTGTGAGTTATTAAGCAGAATACTGGCTACCTCAGGATTCTAGGCATAGCTCAAACCCAGGCTTGCATTCCAAAGGCCGCCTCTACCTCAACCCTTTGATCACCTGAGTCCTTTCCCTTTTCCACAGGGTCCCCACTGGCTTCTTCCTCCTCCCTCCCTGCAAGATCCCCACAGGCTTTTCCCCACTCCCACTGGGTTCCCGCAATCCTTAGACCTGACTCCCACCCTAGAAGGCCTCACAGCCTCCTCTTCCTTACCTTTTGAAGGTCACTGAACCTCATTTTGGGGAAAGAGGACAGGACATGCATCCCTGGCATGATTGTATTGTGGAAGCAGCCGTCATTTTCAGTGTGCCTGGAATTCATTATAGTGACAGCAGGGATCAAACGTGCCATCAGTCATGAGTCCCTTCATGCCCACAAGACATTTAAGTCCAGCCCACCTTGAATTTCTTTGACTCTTATCTATTTCCAAATTGCTTTGATCATTGTTCAGATTCTTGCAGAAATCTTTAGCTTGCAATAAATCTTTATACCCATTTGAACAGCCTGGATCTTCTGATTTCCCTGGTGCTTGACAGGGAGGGCACTTTCTCTCCCCACCCCAGCTCCCTATTCCCCCCATACCAACCCCCAGCGGGCCTGGGAGCAAGCAGCCAAATTGGTGGGATGGTAAGGCTGAATTGGGCTGGATCTTCCCTGTAGTTCAGCTGATCAGAGGGTCCCAGGCAGTCGGGGCTGAGCCCCAAAGGAATTGCAGGCAACCCATAATCTCTCCATGGATACCTTGGAGAGACTAGTCACTAGAGGAGGAATCTGCAACCTTGGACCCATTTCCCACAGAAAAAAAAACCCACCAGGAGCCACAAAACGTGGGCCTGCGTGGTCAGTTCGACATCACTCCCATCCAGCCACATGACCTCCACAACCACACCTACCCAGGTTTTGTGGCTCCCAGTATTTTCTTTTAAACAGATATCTCTTTCTCTCCTCTCTTTTTCTCTCTCCTCTCTTTCTCCCCCTCTTTCTTGTCTCTCTCATTTCTTTCTAATCTCTTTCTCCCTCCCTCTCATCTTTCTTCCTCTCTGATCTTTCTCTCTTCCCTCTTTTATCTCTTTCGCAAATCTCTCCTCTCCCTCTCATCTCTCTCTCTCTCTGTCTCTCTCTCTCTCTCTTTCTCTCTCGTGTGTGTGTATGTGTCCTCTTCAACCCTTTCCAAAAACTGAGGGTTGGGGGGCTTTTTTTTGCTGTTGTTGTTCTTCTTTGGGTGTTTTTTACCATATTTAAATAAAGCATCATTTCAGGTTCCCAGATAAATGAAGTTCTTTCATCCCCCTGCTGTGGCTTCCTGTCAGCTTAACCCACCAGTGGCTGGCCCCACCCCTCACCCTCCCCTCCCACTCATTCCTCGCCTGCTCTGAGAAGGGCAATGGTGGCTGATGGAGACTCGCTCCGTACTCCAGTGTGGAATCGAAGCTTTTTTCTCCCTTTTTCTCTCATTTCTTTCTCCTTGTCATTCCACCTTTTCTCTCTGTCATTTGTTTTCTTTCCCTCTCTCATTCTCTCCCTCAATCATTTTCTCATCTCTTTTTCTCCCTTATGTCTCTCTTTCTCTCCCTCTTATTTTTCTTCTTCTCCTTCTCCCACTTTTTTCCCTTCTTTCTTATCTCTCCCACTTCTCTCATTTGTTTCCCTCTCTCTCCTCCTCCTGCTGCCACCACTGCATGCTCAGGTGAGTAGTGGCAATGCTGCGCAAGAGAGCCGGAGCTCTTCCCTCCCAGAATCCAGCAGTTGGAGCTGCCCCTACCCATTCCCCTTTTTTCTGAGCCGACACAAAAGGGACAGCGGGCACTGAGCTGCCTGCGAAGGACACAGAATCGGAAAAAGCTGGTCATGGGCTGTGCAGAGAAAATGGTGTTAGGAATATAAGTCACCTAACAATTATTTGGGTTGGAAATATATAAGCTAGGATAAACATTTTAATACTGTATCTTTAAGAGAATGCTAAAACTGTAATTGGGTGTGGTTTCTCAAACGGCCATAAGATGGAGGCAGAAACCTGGATTGTTTTCGTCTGGGTGAGTCTCTGTTTCCTTCTGTTGGAGAGTATTGCCCTTCCTTCTAATGACTGTTACTGATCATTGATGTAAGTCTGTTACTGAACTGTTTTTTGATACTGGACTTTGATATTTGGATAATCCCTGAACTGAACACTGACTGCTTTACCTGTGAATGACTTGGACTGCTTATCTTGGACTGTGCTTAAACATTTATTGGAAGTAAAAACCTACATTTACTGTACAGTGTATCTGTGTGTGTGTTATTCTTCACTTCTCTCACTATGTCTCCCTGTATGCGCTCCTTCTCCTAATGGGGAATTACCTCAACACTGGTTATGGGCCCAGGCCATACCAGGCTCAGATAACTGAGAGGTGGCGTGAATGCACAGTACTGTATACAGACAACTGTTTACTGTTTGTGGTTTACTATCCTGGTAAAGATGGCACAAGACACTTCAACAAGTCTATCACTGATAACTCGGTTGGATGGAACAAACTTTCCTGGTCTATGAAGTGCAGTCTACTTCTGCATAGAGAAGGGTTATGGAATGTAGTTCAAGATCCACCAGAAGTAAATGCTTGGGATCCAGCTAATGAGGACGATGCCAAGAAGCTTGATGACTTTAAACAGAACAACGAACGAGCTCTTTGTATAATTGGACTAACACTGAGTGACCAGCAGCTAGTCCATATTCGTGGAGAAGAGTCTGCTGCTAGGTGTTGGGAGAATTTGAAGAGGATTTATGTTCGTGACAGTGTAGGTGCACACATACATCTTACACGTAAACTGTTTAGAGCATGTCTTCTGAAAGGTTTAAACTTCATGAAAAGAACTTTTCAAGAGCTACATGTAAAGGAACTGATATTTTCAGAGCTGCATCAAGTTTACATCATTCTTTCCTCATTCGATGAAAGTTATGATGATAACGTATCTTCACTAGAAGTCCTGACCAAAGATGAACTGACATTGACTGACATAACCGGAAGGTTGTTAGAAGAAGTAAGAAGACGGCTGGATAGTGACCAACTGAGGAAGGAACAACCACAAGAAAAGGATTTATGTTCAACTGCCTATACTGTTAGGAAATGTTTTTCTTGTGGGGCTAGGGGACATATAGCTAAATTCTGTAAGAAGGGAAAACAACAGAATACTGGTAATCACCAGAAGGCCAAAAAGAATGTTAGTTTAGCTATGTCTAGAAATTCAATTGTAAACCATGATTTGTGGGTTGTTGATAGTGGAGCATCGCAATGCATTACTAAAGATAGAAAGAGGTTTGTAAAGATGTCTAAGAGTAAAGCAAAATGTATCATTGGCAAATGGATGAAAGATGAAGGCTTCTGGTAAAGGTACTGCATATTGTTCTTGTATAAACAAACATTTAACTATGTTGTATGTACCTAAACTGAAATTTAATTTGTTATCAGTAAGGGCTTTAGTTAATCTTGGTTATGTAGTAAACTTTAGGGGAGATAACTGTATAATAAAGAGGGTAAAAGTGTTACTGCTACTTTAGAGAATGATTTATATGTGATATATGATGACCAGTTGCAGGTGGCTAAGTCAGTTTATAACAATGTTAAGCCACATGATGAATGTATACATTTACTGCATAGACATCTGGGGCACATTAATTTCAAAATGCTCAAACAAACTGTTAACTTGTCAGAGGGAGTAAAATTAAAACCCTGTAGCGAGTATTTAAACTGTAATGCTTATAGTCAGGAGAAAAGTAAGGTTACTCCTGCAAACAGACTAAATGGGTTTTAGACCAAAGAACCTTTAGAGGTTGTGTTAGCAGACATAATTGGTCCTAAGAAACCTAGTTTAGGAGGTGCCTGCTATATTTTGAGTATTATGGACCATTACTCATGATATGGTTTCTGCTATCTTATGAAAAACAAAACAGAAACATTCCAACATTTCTTTAACTGGCTAAGGTTTGCTGAGAGAAAAATGAGGAGTAAAGTAATTACTTTAGTTACTGATAATGGGACTGAGTTTGTTAACAAAAGATTCCAAACTATGTTTAAATTGGTTGGTGTTGAGCATAAACGTTCTGCACCTTACAGACCACAACATAACTCGTTTGTAGAATGAAGAGGGCAAACATTACAAGCCATGGCTCACACTATATTATCTGACTCAGGTTTACCTGAAACACTGTGGGGTGAGGCCATAATGTGTAGTAACCATGTTTTAAACAATGTAGTGAATACAACAACCGGAGAATTGCCATTCACTCGTTGGCATGGCAGAAAACCAAATTTAAGTTACCTACACACATTTGGAGCTCCAGCATGGGTGCATATTCCCCCACAAGTAAGACTGAAAGGGCAACATAGAGCTAAGAAGTTATTTTTTGTGGGCTACAAGGCCAACCATAGATCGTTTAGATTTTGGGAGCAAGGCACAGCTCATGTTTATTGTAGTGCTAATGCAAAATTTCTTGAGCACATTGGATGGGATAAACTGGAACAGGAATCCAGCAATGATATTATTATTGACACCCAAATAGTCCCTAAAGATGGAATAAGTAAACCACGAATAGCCATTAAAGAGGAAGAACAGGAGGAAGTAGAACAGGCACAGGAGGAAGTAGAACAGGAGCAGGTGGCACAGGTACCAGTAAGCCCTGCATTACCAAGACGTTCAACCTGTGTAACACAACCACCTGATAGATATCAGGCTAGCGTTGTACGCCAAGTGAATACAGTTCCAAGTAACTATAGTGAACTAAAACTGTATTCTGCTAAGGATCAGGCTGCTTGGCAGGTAGCAATGGATAAGGAACTGGAATCATTAAAAAAGTTGGAGGTATACAAAAATGTTAAGTTACCACCAGGTAAACATGCCATAGGATGTAAATGGATATATAAGCTGAAGACAGGTGTAGATGGGACTGTTACCCATAAAGCCAGGTTAGTAACACAAGGATTCAATCAGACGGCAAATGACTATGATGAGGTGTTTGCACTTAGTCTGAAGGCTACTACATTAAGGGCAGCATTAGTGTGGGCAGCTAAAGAGAAATACATTATAAATCATTTGGATGTAGAAACGGCATATCTGCATGCACCGTTGCAACACACTATTTATTTAAAGAAACCTTTAGGTCTTAAAAATGATAATACAACTGATTGCTGGAGATTAAAAAGGAGTCTTTATGGTTTGAAGCAATCAGGATATGAGTGGAACCAATGTATAGTTAAAGAATTAACTAAGATAGGTTTTGTAGCTGGCATGGCTGATCCATGTTTGTTTAAAAGAGAAAGTAATGGTGTAATTTCATTGTTGCTGTTGTTTACTGATGACATAGCATTAATCACCAAAACTGAACAAGAAGCTACTAAAATAATCTCACTGTTAGAAAAGAAATTTAAGATAAAACAGGAGAAATCAAACAATATCTTGGTTTAAAAATAGATAAAGTATAGGGGAGGTTACAAAATATTACAGGCAGATAAAATTAACCAATTACTAAAAAGTTTTAAAATGGAACTTTGTAAGCCGGCTGAAACACCAATGAGCCAGGAATTTAGCCATAGTGATGTTCAAAGTCCTATTTTTGATAAGAACATTTATCAGTCCTTGACTGATAGTTTATCTTATCTCAGTAATTGGTCAAGGCCAGATATAGCATACAGTGTTAATCAATTAGCGAGATTTAACGCTGAACCGACTGAAAGGCACTGGCAGGCAACTAAACGTGTGTTAAGATATCTGAAACAAACAATGCATTATGCATTGTATTTGGAGTCTAAAGATGAACTGAGTTTAACTGCATATGCTGATGCAAGTTTTGCTACAGAAATAAATACACGAAAATCTACATCGGGTACTGTAGTATTATTGGGAAAGGCATTGATTGGATGGAGATCTATTAGACAGAAATATCTAAGTTTGTCAAAAATGGAGGCTGAATTCTCATGCTTGTCTTTACTATGTACAAATTTAGTTCGTTATAAGCAACTATTAATTGACATAGGAATTGATGTAACAGATTCTATTGTTGTTTACAAAGATAACCAATCAGCAATACAGATGGCTTCAAATATTGCTGTTAAAACAAGAACGAAACACACAGATTTAAGATGTTTGAATGTGAGACAATGTGTGCAAAGTAAAATGATTAAGCTAGAATACTGTATGTCAGAAAACAATATAGCAGATCATTTTACAAAGGCCCAAGGCTCTATAAAGCATAAGGCTTGTTGCGAGGATTATGGACTTAGAATGTAAGGTTGTATATATTGTCCTACCCAAAGGGGAGAATGTTAGGAATATAAGTCACAACAGTTATTTGGATTGGAAATATATAAACTAGGATAGACATTTTAATACTGTATCTTTAAGAGAATGCTAAAACTGTAACTGGGTGTGGTTTCTCAAACGGCCATAAAATGGAGCCAGAAACCTGAATTGTTTTAGTCTCAGTGAGTCTGTTTCCTTCTGTTGGAGAGTATTGCCATTCCTTCTAATGACTGTTACTGATCGTTGATGTAAGTCTGTTACTGAACTGTTTTTTGATACTGGACTTTGATATTTGGATAATCCCTGAACTGAACACTGACTGCTTTACCTGTGAATGACTTGGACTGCTTATCTTGGACTGTGGTTAAACGTTTATTGGAAGTAAAAACCTACATTTACTGTACAGTGTATTTGTGTGCTGTGTGTGTGTTATTCTTCACTTCTCTCACTACGTCTCCCTGTATGTGCTCATTCTCCTAACGGGGAATTACCTCAACAAATGATACGGGTGTTTCAGCCACGCCACTCTGCGGAGAGGCTCGTGCCTTCTTCAGGTGGAGATCATGTCATGCGGCCAGGTAGGACCAGTGTCTCAGGGCAGAGAGCAGGTCACACGACTGGGTCAGCAGGGAGGCACAGGAAAGGGGTCAAAGATCCACATGGTACTCTAGAGCCGTGGGTTGCCAACACCTGGCCTACAGTAAAGGCTTTGTTTGCTATACTTTAAATTCTAATAAACCTCTGGCTCCTAAGTGAGATGCTTTATTGTGTGCTCTCTATTCAATTGTTACTAAGTGCAGCTATGCTTAATATTTAGGTTTTTGTCAGCCCTTTAATCATCTTTAATGAAACGTTACAGGGCTGCTATAGTAGAGGATGGGTGAACTGTGGGAAAGGGACAGTAGCGAAGAGTGTATAGTCTAAACAACATTCCTTCACATGAGATGGTCATGCTGCTGTCACCTAGACTGTCTGAAGTTTGGCAGCAGCTGAGGCTGGAGATTGATTGGCCCTGTGATATGTCACTGGACAGGGCAGGGTGTGAGTTTTAGTGTGGGTGTTAATTGCTCTCAGAAAATTTATTACTTCTTGTCCTGTTCTTTGTTGCCATAGAGAATACGTCAATTCCCTCTTCTTTGTGACAGACACTCTGTTAGGAATAACAAGGTTACCTAACGTAGTTTGGGTAAAATAATATATATAAACTATGATAGTAAGTTTAAGTGTGTGTCACTTTAAACTGCAAAGCATGTAATTTTGGGTGCGGTTGTAAAATCGCCATAAGAGGGAGCAAGAGAACCTGCTGGATTGCTGACTATGCTGGATTGCTGGTTTGCTAACTGCGTGTTCCCTGCTGCTGATTTTTTGAACGTCGAAGGAAGAAAGGAGGTTTGACTTCTTTACTGCGAGGAGATATAATACTGGACTGATATTTGTAAGTTTACTAACCTCTTTTTCGACACTGGATTTTGCAACTTAATAATCCCCGAACGGACTGAACTAGTGAATGATATATGGACTGTTTGACTATGCTAAAAACTCTTACTGGAATAAACTATTTAACTAGCACAGTGTATCTGTTTTACTGAGTGTAACCTACAAAAACGTTTATCTCACATATTTGCCTGCCTGCCTGACTGCCGTGCACATTCTGCTAGGGTGTATCCCTAACACACTCAATTACTGGAAGACAGCTATCATGTCCCCCCCAATCCTTCTCTTCGATAACGTAGACACACCTAGGTCCTTCAACCCTTTGCCATAGAATTTTATTATTAAAACTTATTGAGTGCAGATCTCAGAGTTTGAAGCAACGCTGAACATCTTGCCTTGCCCTAATTTTCATAGCAACACTAACAATACCCATTTTTTCTTGTCAAAAGCTATTGAGAGTTCTTACATAATACATTTTTAAAAATGAAACATTTTCCAGTGTACAGTTTTTTCTCAAATCACCACCACCAAGGGGGATTTAACAAATCCATCAATATTATAGTGCTGTTGTCACCATAATGAATTCCAGGCACAATGAATATG
>NW_020720216.1:0-11658 GCF_900518725.1 Notechis scutatus | reverse complement strand
TGCATGCTTATACTTTTCAGAGGTCCAATATTGTTCTATGTACAATCCTTGTTTTATTGATTGCATGTAATATTCTAATTTTCTGAGATTGTGGATTTGGGGTTTTCATGAGTTGTAAGCCATAATCATCACAATTATGACAAATCACGGCTTGAACTATCTTGCTTTGCATGTAATGAGTCTATCTCATATATTTGGTTCACCTTTTAAATTGCATTACTGAAATAAATGAACTTTTGCATGCTATTCTAATTTTTCGAGTTTCACCTGTAAATTCATTTTAATTCATTTACATTTTTTAGCATGAATGTTTTTCATAAAAGCCTTTCAGTTCTCTGAAAATAATGGAATATAGTGTCACTACTGAAAGGAGTGGGGCTGAATTTTTAGTCCAGTTTTTTATGACAAGAAAGTTTATAGAAAACAAGTTAAAGTTTATAGAAAACAAGTTAATTTTTCAGTGTCTTTCATGTACCATTTATTTTAAAAATTGAAAGACTGTACTACTGAGAAACAGTGGTTTACCAAGCAATCTTCACAGTAGAGTCTTGGGGGTTTGGGCGGGCTGCATAGATCTGAACGGGCATATGTTGTCTATGGTTTTTTTTTACTTTTTTTAAAAACATGCAGTATTAATAACAGCTTATCTTCATTCCTTTCCAGCTTCCTTACTTCCTCATTTTCAGCATACCTCTCTGTCCATCCATAGATCTTATTTGTAGTATCTCTTCCCTCCCCTCCTTTACCCCAGCCAGCCCAACATTTCTTTTTCTCAGAGCAATGTTGCTCATTTTTCTTATGGATGATTATCCATCCACACCTACCCTCTAAAGAAATAGGATGGTGGCTACCAGGAGCTGATTACCCAGGGCAAGAGGAAATATTTTGTGTGTGTTTATGAGATATTTCTTCTGTTATTGCTTCAGGAACAGAGAAAAACTTACGGCAACACTAGAGAGCCCCTTCTAGAGAATCTGACCAGTGAATATGACCTAGAACTATTCCGACGAGCCCAAGCAAGAGCTTCTGAAGATCTAGTAAGTAGGACTGAGCTAATTTCATTTCATGTTGCAGCTGTGAAGTAATAAGCCACTTACACTTCCCTGTAACGTATGCAAATTCCTGTAAATTGATAAAACCAAAGCAAGCTGATAGAAGGAAGCAAAGCTAAAAGGTTGATTGTACACTTCATAGCAGAGCTCATAACTTGTTGAAGGTTAAAGTTTGGTCTTGTCCAATTGAGGATACACACTCCAAAAGTAGACAGGACCAGGACCCTAGCATGTGTTTACATTTTGTTATATTCAGTGTAATTAAATATTACTCTCAGGGTATTTATCTCTTTACCTATTTAAAAAATACAATCTAGTTATAACCTATGGTTAATTTTAAATTAGAAATGCAATAGGAAAACCATAAAGAACAGATGAGTCTATAAATGAATCACTTCATATGCTGGTGACCTTTTCTGGCCTGATGGCTGTGATAAATGGTTGGCCTTCCTCAGGGGTGTCAAACTCAATTTCATTGAGGGCCGCATCAGGGTTGTGGTTGACTTCAGGGTGTGTGTGTGGGTGGGTATGGGTGTGGTAGGCGTGGCCAGCTCCCACTGCTGCTGTGCTCACCCTCCTTGGCCAGGTTGCTCATGGTGTGTGTGGGAGGGCAAAGTGTGTGGGTCAGAGGGAGGCCCATTCCATCTCCTTATGAGGAGGCCTGGCTTTGTAACCAAAGCATCCTCAGTGATAGGATGGGAGACCACCAGGAGAGGTCAGGAGGAGGGGACAGTGGGGTGGCAAAAGGCAGCAGGGCTGGTGGTGGCCAAGTGCTAAGGCAGGATTTACTTCAGACACTCACTCTCATCATAATCTCCTTTCCTTTTTCCCTTTTCTTCTTTTTCCTTCCCTCTTCCTTCTCCTTTCTTCCTTCTTCCTTCCCCTCTTTCCTTCTTTTTCCTTCCTTGCTCTCTTCCCCGCTTTCCTTTTTCGTTGTCTTCCCTGTCCCTTCTTGGATGCTCAAATGCAAAAGGGGAAACATTTCTCGATGCCTCCTCGCCTTGTGATCAAATGCCACTTTTGCTAGTAGTTTGTGGCCACTTAAAAGACTGAGAACAAACCAGGCTCAGTTTATCCCATGCTTGCATTTTGTGGGGGTGTCCACAGACAACAGTACAGCAAAACTGTCAAAATGATGGCTCTGATAGTTGATCAGAGCTCCTCTGTTTTTGATGTGCAACAGCTTTAGTGTTTAAGAACAGAGGTAAGTTAGTTGCTTTTCTATTAATACATAATTAAAAGGGCTCTCCTGTAGGGACCCTGCCATGGTCTAATTCAGACTGGAAATATAGCAAAGGAAAATATTTTTCCCCACTTGCTTTGTCCTGTTTTCCCCACTGGAAATAGCTGTTTGCAACACACATGGAGGGGATACTTTCCTAAGAGCTCACAATTCAAGAATACCAATGTGCACATGAGGTATCTCAGGGTGGGGAAGGCCATGGGGGGCATAGTGATAGAACAGGCCCTCAAGGCCTCCCCAACTCACTAAGATACCTCATGCTTCTCCCTCCCTTCCTGCCACAAGGAATCACTTACCTTGCAAACATCTGTCTCCTCTCTTTGTTTCTCTGTTTCTTTGCCTTTGTTAGTGTTTGGGGATAAACCCCTAGCAGAGTATGCAGCAGCAGTCAAGCCAGGCAGCCAAATGAGAGAGGAAGGGTTTTAGAGTATACACACACTGAACACAAACACTGTTTGTAGTTTAAATAGTTTTTAATCCAGTTAGAGTTTAAGCATTGTCAATCAGTCCGTATGTCATTCACAATATATCCATTCAGTAAGACTCACTAACTCAGTCCAGGTAATAGTCCTTACTATATCTTTATCAGCCGATAAAGATATCTTCTCCTCCTCCGATGCCTTTCTCCAGAGGATAACGCTGGATATTCAGTAGGACGATCAAACAGTAGACAGTCGCAGTAAAACAGTAATAAACAGTTGTATCCAGCAGTAAACAGCAAACAGCAAACGATAAACAGTAAAACACTAGGCAGTAAGCAGCAGGCAGTAAACTTTCCAGCTTTCTCCTGCTTCCTCTTATTGCAGTTTCTAACCGCACCCTTAATTGGCTAATTACATGCAGTGTGGTGCTTAAAGTTACAAACACTTAAACTATGATACCTTAGTTTATATATTTATCCACCCAAACCTTGTTGGGTATCAATGTTATACCTAACAGCCTTCGAGGAAGGGAGAGGAGAGTTGGCTTGGACATGCTTCTCTGCCAAGAATGGACACTCCTGGGTGCTATAATATTGCACAGGTTCAGGCACCCATCCTCTTTTGCAGAGAGTCAGGAACCCAGAAACTTTTTTTTTAGAAATTTTATTAATTACATATTAAAATATTGGACACTAAAATATTGGACACAGTGTGTCCGTCCTGGCATTGTCTCTTCCATACACGCTAAGGTGTAAAACAGATAACATATATACTCATCATGCATTGCTAATTGTATACAATTGTTCTATCTAGTATATACATTTATATTTACAGCGTACAATCTTGTACATTGCTAATTTTTATACATTTATTTTATCCATTGTACTCAATTATATTTGCATAAATAATATCAAGTTTCCATTTTACAAGTCCTAGTTATTTTCTGTTTTGGCTCCCTCCTCCCCATTCCAACCATTGGTAAAATTTATTCCATATATCATGATGTTCTGTCTCTCCTTTATTCTTTAGTTCTAACGTCAGTCTATCCATTTCTGCACAAATCAGTGTTTTCTTTGTTATCTCTCTTTCTAAAGGGATATCTCAATTTTTCCAATGTTGGGCATATACCATTCTCGCTGCTGTTATGATATGTAGCATTAAATACTGTATATCATCCCTTTACTATATCTCTCTTCTATAATTCCTAATAAGAATAATTCTTGTGTGAATTCTAAGTTTTGTCCAATCATTTCTTCCAACCATGTCTATATCTTTTGCCAAAATTCCTTTGCTTTTTTACATGATCACCACATGTGATAATACGTGCCTGGTACTTGATTACATTTCCAACAATTTGGTGATAAATTTCTAAACATTTTTGCCATCCATCAGGCACCCATCCTCTTTTGCAGAGAGTCAGGGTCCCAGAAACTTTCATTCTGGACACGAAAAGTGCCGGTCTCCTCCTCCCCCCCCCCCAACTACTTTCCACTTAACTAGTTAATGAGACCTCGTCTCATGGAGCACACTTGCATGGAAATGGGGCGAGACAGAGAGAGAGCAATCCAATGCAACTTCTGTGTGTGTGTGTGTGTGTGTGTGTGAGAGAGAGAGAGAGAGAGAGAGAGAGAGAGAGAGAGAGAGAGAGAGATCTGTACTTCAGCTGGGGCACCCAACCTGCTGGCAGTGGCGTGGGCAGCAGGAGCCACCTGAGCAGTGAGGTGGGGTGGTGGTGGTGGAGTGTGAAGCAAGGCGGTGGTGGGGTGCGGAGCTGCCCCCCCACCCCGCAACAGCTTACCTGAACACCATGCCAGCCAGGCATTGAAGCACCGCAACTGCTGCCGCAGAGAGAGAGAGAGAGAAGGAGAGAGAGAGTGTTCCCGCCACTTTTGGATTAGAGTAGATGTGAAAAAAATAGGTGTGTACTACCTTCCAACCCAAAGAGAGTATCTTCCTACTTTTCTATTACCTGGAAGTACATGGGGAACATACTTTCTTTATAAGGAAAGAGAAATCATGGCAGCTCTGAAACTGAAAAGCAATTGTGCAGTATCTCCTGTTTTGTTTTTCAATACCTGCATATGATGAACCTGCAACTACTGAGTGGCAGGACCTGGTTAGCTCCTGAAGCTAATGCACTGTATATAGTCATCTGAAGTACAAAGGTCAATCAGAATAGAATATTTGATTGCTGAGTAGAGAAGGGTAGTGCAGGTTTACCCAATTCCTGAGATCTACCAAGCCAAGCCATTTTTCTTTTCTTTTTTTTAATAAAGTTTTATTTGGGTTTTCACACATACAAAATACAAGTAAAACATATTTTTTGAAAATAGCATGGTCCCGGGTTGAACTTCTTTATACAGACACAAAACTCAATTTCATGCTCCTTTTTGTGTTCTATTCCATATCTTATACTATTCTACATTTTCTATATAGTTTTTCCCCTCTTTTTATTTTCTCAATTTTATTTTGATTATCTCATCTCAATTCAAATCATTATATTTATACTTTTGTCTGTTCTGTTTCAATTTCATATTATCTTTTCTCGTTAAACAAATTTTCTCCTGTAGTTACTAATTGGAGTATGACACCTTTATATCTTTTAATTACATCCATTCAACTCTTATTTAAACTTCAATATATACCTTAAGGTTATGACCTTCAATATAATACATAATACATAACTTCCAATCGAATTCTGCTTGGTACATTCTTATAATACACACTATTCTTTAAAAAAAAAAGATTATAAATATATGTAATTATAAACCCTCATTCCATTCCAATTCAGTTCTATCATTAATAATCATTAAAATCTTAACATCTTTAACACTTCTTTTCAATTAAATATCATACTTCCTTAAAGACACATAATCTCCATAATTAATTTTTCCCTTATTTCTCTTCACATATGTTTTGTAAATCATTAAATATTCATTTTGTTACATTTATTTATTGACAAGCATTCCACTGAATTACAATAGCTATTTTATCAATCATTTTAATCATACATTGTTGCATATTTTCTAAAATTATTTCTATTTCTAATATAACAATACTATCTTATGTACCTTTGCAGAATCCCTTTTTCCATTAAATTTTCACCCATTATCTCGAAATAGGCCCTGTTTCTCTATATTTTGTTTCTGTCCTTTATAACTTCTTTTCCTTTCTTTCTTCCCTCTCTTCTCCCTCCCCTTTTTACCCCCTTGTCTCTCTACTTCTAATTCTCTCTCCTGCATTTCCCTCTTTTGTTGCTTTCTGATTTTATACTTATTTTTCACTCTATTTTGGGGGGGAGTTGTTTTTCCCAATCTTAAACTTTCCATTCTCTTTCCCCCCTTTCCTTTTCTCCCCCTACCTAAGATTACTTGTTCATTAAAGATGGCTTCTTCTTTGTCACAATCTTCTTGTTCTGCAGGCATTTCTTGTTGTCTCTCATAATTCCAAATCTCCATTTCTAAAAACTGAAATACGAAGCCAAAAGAACCTCTCCCTTCTTGTGCATCTTCTTTGTACTTTTTATGTTCCATTTTCAGTTCTTCTAAAAGTGGAGCCATTTTAAACAGTTTTAAACAACCACCCGATTGATTTTAGTCATTCAAATACAATAACCAAAAATCCAGAAATCATCAAGTAATCCAAATAGTCCCAAGTTATTTCTTCTTATTTCCACTTTCTCTTCCTGGGGTTTTTGTTGCGATGTTTCAGTTAAAATGTATCTTTTGGAAGTCTTGTTGAGATTTTGCTGTAAGTTCTTTTTAATTCCAGGCAGTCTCCTCCCTTCCAGATCCTGCCCTTTTATCCTTTTTCTCTCCTGTTTTCAAAAGCTTTTGATTATCCAGAAATCTTTATTATTCCTTTGACTTTTTATTTTCAGCATTAAATGCCTATTAATCTCAAAGTGGATTTCTCTCAGCTGTCCGTATAGGAAAAGGAGAAAAAAAAAATCAAATCCTTCCCCTTTTCTCTCTCCTTCGCAGCTTAAAAATCTTCTTAGGGAACAATGTTAATGGTTTTTTTAATAGTTTCAATTCCAGGGTACCTTATTTGTTGCTTTTGCTGTTTGACCCGTTCAACCAGAACTTTCTCTTCTTATCTTCCTCCTGCACATTCTTTTCCGGTCGAGTTCTTCTTTGTGGTGGCCATTTCTGACCACCGCTACAGCCGCCTTTGGGAAAGGGAGTAATGGCCAGCTGGGGAGGAGAGATGCAGCTCTCCTCAACCCTGCAGGCAGTCTCCCCCTTCTTCACCAACTCTATGGGGTGGCTTAGCCCCGAAACCAGCCGGCTCGGGGCGCTCCAGCGGCGAGCACGGATCGAAGCCTCGCAGAGACGAGGTTTCGGTCTGTTGCTGAAGAAGCTCAAACCGGAAGCCAAGCCATATTTTCAAGTTTCAGGACTCAGCAGGTTACTATTAACAACAGAACAGCAATGCTTGGTTTCATATTTGCAAGTCATACAACATTACTGCTGATAAGGCCTGCTGCAAAAAATCCCTCTTGATCTACTCATGGTTATCAATCAATCAGAATAGAGCTGGAAGGGACCTTGGAGGTCTTTTAGTCCAACCTCCTGCTAAAGCAGGAAACCATATACCATTTCAGATAGGTGGTTATCCAATCTTTTCTTAAAAACCTTCAGTGATGAAGACCCTACAGCAGTGGTTCCCAAAATGGGCGGTACTGCCCCCTGGGAGGCGGTGGGATGCCTTAGGGGAGCGGTAAAAGGCAAGGGGGCCGGCAGGGGGGCACTAAGAGGCGGCAGGGGGGCTCTGGAGGTGGGCCCCTCGCAGGGCACAATTCAGGGTTGAGATTTTACCAGTTCGCAAGAACTGTTGTTACCATTCCAGTAGGTTGAAGAACCGGCAAAAAGGGCCCCTGGCTGGCCCTGCCCCCTCCTCCATTTTCTGCTGTCAGTCCTTGTTGCACATGCATGACATTGTGCGCATGCGCAACAATTGCTGACAGCATTTCCCGCCCGCCCCGCCCAGTCACTTCTTATGTAGTGCATGTGCGCTCATTTCCCATTTTTCCGCCCGTCATCGCTACCAGCACCAGCCAGCCAGCCAGCCAGCCCACCCTCCCGCCGTGCCTTCCTTCCACCATCTGATCTAGGTGAGTTACACTCTGCAAGCCCACTCCAGCTTTCCTCCACTTTCCTGACGTGCCTGCCTTGAACGCAGTGGTGGCGGGAGTGGAGGAAAGCCAGAGTGGGTTTGCTCTCCTTTTCAAATGTCCCGCCGCTGCTGCGTTCAAGGCGAGGCCCCGCAGGTCACCCCATTGAGCCCCTTGCATTGGAGTGTGCAGCAGTCAATTGGGTGAACCTGCAGGGCCTCTCCTCGAATGCAAGGGCGGCAGGATGTTTGAAAAGGGGAGCAAAGCCACTTCGGCTTTCCTCCGCTTTTCTAACGTACCTTCTGGATTTTCTCTGCTTTCCCGATATGCCTGCCTTGAACGCAGCGGCGGCGGGATGTTTGAAAAGGGGAGAAAAACCACTCTGGCTTTTCTCCACTTTCCCGATATGCCTGCCTTGAATGCAGCAGCGGCGGGATGTTTGAAAAAGTGAGGAAAGCTAGAGTGGCTTTGCTCTCCTTTTCAAACATCCCACCGCAGCTGCATTCAAGGCGAGGCCCCACAGGCTCACCCCATTAAGCTTCTTGCACTGGAGCATGCAGCAGTCAAAGGGGTGAACCTGAGAGAGAGAAAGAGAGAGAAAGAAAACAAAGAGAAAAGGGACAGAAAGAAAATGGGACAGACAAAGAAAGGGGGTGGGGGGGGGTGGAAGGAAGGGACAGAAAGAAAAAGAAATAAAGAAGGAGGGAGGGAGGGAGGAGAAAGATAATGAGATATCTGTTCTAGTCCAATCACCTGCTCCAGCAGGGTTAGAAGGGAGTGTGTGTGTGTTCTCCTTGTAATTTACCCGTACATTTTGGTTTTGCCTTCTTCAGCATTGGCACTGTAATCCATTGGGGAAAAGTAATTTTTTAGGGTGGAGGTCTGGTCCAATGGATCCTGTTTAAGCCTCAACAAAATGTGAGAGCTTCCTGATAGTCTTGACCATGTTTCATCCACAAAACCTTTAATTACTGTAATAGAAGCCAAAGATGTTTCAATGTGGGAAAGGGCCTCTAAACTAGACCTCATTTCAATCTGATGCATCAGCTCTCTCTCTCTCTCTGTCTCTCTCTCTCTCTCTCTGTCTCTCTCTCTGTCTCTCTCTCTCTCTCCCACTCTTTCTTTGTCCCTTTTCTTTCTTTCCCTTTTCCCTTTTCTTCCTTCTTTCTTTTCTCTCTCTCTCTTTCCTTCTCTCAGGCTCACCCCATTGATTTGGTGCACCGCTCCGCTCGGACATAAAACAAATGAACAAGAATCAGCAAAGCATCTCTGATTAGATTCTATTCACTACTAGAATCTAATCAGAGATGCTTTGCTGATTCTAGTCCAATGACCTGCTCCAGCAAGGTTAGAAGGGAGTGTGTGTGTATGTGCGTGCATGGCTGTCAAAACTCCAAAACAGGTCAAGTAGCTCTGGGGAGGTCAGTCATAAATATTAGGACACTTGCCAAGCAACCGGCCATTAAGCAAGGACCACTTGTATTTGGTTTAAAAAAGCAGGTTTCTACTAAAAAAAACCTGCAACTGTAACTCTTTTCAAACCAGATGTGAACATACACATATTGTAAATAGTCTGATTTTCAGAGCAGAAATGGCAGAAGCAGAAAAATCAAAGAAAAAATGTAGACAATATAGTGTGGAGTATCTGAAGTATGGATTTATACCAGCATCATCAAACCAGCAGCTGCCACAGTGCCTAATATGTGGGAAAGTATTTTCTAATGAGGCAATGAAGCCTTCCAGACTGAACAAACATTTGGAGAAGGCACATCCTGACAAGGCAGACAAGAATCTAACTTTTTTTCAATCACTTTGTGACAAATTTCAAAAGCGCCCAACGTTGTCTCACATGTTTTCTAATGCTTCCCAACAAAACACTGACGGTTTGAGTGCATCATACAACATTTCATTGCTGATTGCTAAGTCTGGAAAGCCACATACTATTGGTGAAGAACTCATCCTACCAGCCATTAGTGAGGTTCTGAGTACTGTTTTGCATAAGTCACCACATGATATAATTAAGACAATTCCTCTCAGCAACAATTCAGCTCAAAGAGGCATAGATGAAATGGTTGAGAATGTGGAAGATGTATTGTGCAGCATACTACAAACAACAGACTTTGCATTACAGCTGGATGAATCAACTTTGCCAGGCAATGAATCTTTGCTTCTTGCTTATGTGTGCTTTATTAAAGACGAAAGTTTGACTCAAGAGTTGTTATTTGCGAGGCAACTAAATACAGATACTAAAGGCGAGTCAATATTTCATGTTGTTGAGTTCTTCAAAGAAAAGGAAATTCCACTAACCAACATACTTGCTTGTGCAACTGATGGAGCACCATCAATGACTGGTCGCTACCGTGGGTGTGTTGCTTACTTGAAAAAAGCAGTGCCAAATGTCTTTACCATTCACTGTGTCATTCATCGCCAACATCTGGTTGCAAAAAACCTCAGTGATCGCTTGAACAAGTCATTACACACTGTCATTACTGCAGTGAACAAAATTAAAGTACATGCTCTCAATGATCGACTTATTCCAAGAGCTCTGTGTTGAGAATGATGAAGATTTTGATCGTTTGCTGCTTCATACAGAAGTTTGTTGGCTATCAAAAGGCAACTGTTTGAGACACTTTTACAATCTTTTTGACACTGTTGTGGAGTTTTTTGAAGGCAAGAATGCTTTGCTCAGTGATGAACTCAAAGAGATCAGGCATGACATTGCTTATTTATCAGAACTGTTTACAAAGTTCAATGAAGTGAATTTGCAGTTGCAAGGAAATGAAGTCAATCTTATTAAGGCCAAATCTGTCATCTCTACATTGATTTCGAAGTTAGCTCTATTCAAGCGCAATATAGGCTGTTGCGAGCTATACCAATTTCCAAGCTTGTCTGAGCTAGAAAAGAAAGGTGGGATAAAGATGATGATCTGCATGTTTTTTGTGACCATTTGGACATGCTGCATAAAGATATGTCTGAGTGGTATCAGGATCTTCTTTTGATGGAAATTCCAGATTGGGTAATAAATCCATTTTTAGATACTGAGGAAGTGGAGGAACAACTAATAGAACTGAAAAATGACATTGAGCTGAAGCCAAAGTTTAAGAAATCATACCAAGAGTTTTGGTTACAGAAGGAAATTTCTGATCGCTATCCTGCACTATGGACAATAGTTAAGAAGCTCCTTGTTGCATTTCCAACATTGTATTTGGTGGAACGTGGTTTCAATGTGGTCATCCAACTTCTCTCCAAGCAAAGAAATCGACTCCAGATTACTGAACGCAGTGATTTAAGACTCCTGCTAAGTGAGTTAAAACCAGACATTAGGAAACTGGTATCAATTCACCAAGCACATCCATCACATTTGTAACTGCCTATCTATCTATCTATCTATCTATCTATCTATCTATCTATCTATCTATCTATCTATCCCTATCTATATATCTATCATCTATCTATCAATCTATCATCTATCTATCTATCTATCTATCTATCTATCTATCTATCTATCTATCTATCTATCTATCTATCTATCGTCTATCTATCTATCTATCCCTAACTGCCTATCTATCTATCTATCTATCTATCTATCTATCTATCTATCTATCTATCTATCTATCTATGTATCTATCTATCTATCATCTATCTATCTATATATCTATCATCTATCTATCTATCTATCTATCTATCTATCTATCTATCTATCTATCATGTATCTATCTATCTATCTATCTATCTCTACCTGACTGTCTGTCTGTCTGTCTGTCTGTCTGTCTGTCTGTCTATCTATCTATCTATCTATCTATCTATCTATCTATCTATCTATCT
>NW_020720215.1:0-11659 GCF_900518725.1 Notechis scutatus | reverse complement strand
CCGAAACAGAGGAGGGAGAAATTTTCTCTTGCTCCGGGTTTCAGATAGCAAGGGGTCCAGAGCCGAGCCAAATAGTTTGTCCCTTTTATGGGGGCAGTAGCCAGCTTAACTTTGTTTTTAACGTCCGCCTGCCAGTGTTTAAGCCATAGCAGGCGGCGAGCAGTGACATGGGACGTTATTGCCCGGGCAGAGAACTTGACCGCATGGAAGGTGGCGTCAGCGGAAAATTCCGCCGCGGCCGTCAGTTTTGCTATGTCCTGGTGAGCCCTTGTGTTGGAGGGGGGAACATGTTGCTTCAGTTGCCGAAGCCACTGGATCGAAGATCTGGTGAAGAAAGAAGCCGCAGTGGCTGATCTAATGGCCCAGGAGTCCGCTTGGTGAGCTCTACGTAGGGCGAGCTCGGACCTCTTGTCCTCGGGTTTCAGAGCCTCTAGGGGGTCACTGGGGGAGGACGAGGAGGCCAACCCAACAATGGGCTCATCCACCTCGGGGGTGTTGAGTAAGTCACAGAAACTCGACTCGAGGTTAAAGAACCTCCTGTCCAGGCTGGATGGGGCGGGAGGGGCCCTAGTAGAATTCAGTTGATTTGAGACCAGGTCATGAAATAGGGGTGGAGCCGGGATTACCTCCGCCTCCACCACGGGTTGACTAAAGATGGCGTCCTCCTGACCTTCTGCCGGGGAGGGGAGAGCTGAGGAGGTTTGCACTGACAGGCCAGAGATGTTCCTGGCTTTGAATAACAGGGATTTGAACATGTGGGGCTTGAACAGGCCCGCAACAGTGGGTTGGTCCGGGGTGAGACCCTCATCCTCGGACATGTCCCCCTCCATAGGATCTACCTCCGATAGGGGCTCCTCTTGTTGCATAGACCCCCATTCCATTTCCTCTTCCCCCCCAAATTGGTCTAGATACTCTATATCCTCCTCCGGGTCCCTTTCTGGGAGAGGGCTGCCCCCTTGAGAAGGTACCTGACCACGAGTAGGGTCCGATCTAGGCGAGGACCTCACTGATGGTGGGTCGTGTTCGGGCGCCAGTGAGGGGGGAGTAGACCTGGATATCTGTTGAAGGCCCTCTGCTATCCCCTGGCGAATGGCCCGTTCCATCAATGCCTGTATGTGCGCAGGGATCTCGGATGAGGGGGCCTCCTCCTGGCGAAGACCAGCGGCCGTGGGCGTGAATGTAGCTTCAGGAGGCCGTCTGGTTGATGGGCCGGGAACCTGGTGTCCCTGGGATGGGCTGCGCCTGGAGACGGAAAAACAATCTGGAGGAGGGGGGGTCTGGAGGTAGAAGGAGCGGAGGGTGCTGGAAGTACCGGTTGTGTCTCTCTGGACCGCCTGTCAAATTCCCTCTCGAGAGCCCTGTGACGTCGTAGGGCGTCTCTCTGAGAAGCCTTAGAAGTCTCTTTAGGTGTTTCCTTAGGTGTTTCCTTAGGAGTTTCCTTAGCCTGTTTGCGCAGGTGGTAGGATTTGGATTTGGCCTTCAAAGAAGGGCCTTTGGTGGGAATGTCATCTGCCATTGTACAAGAAAGGACAGTAATACAGTTAAAGGCGGTTGGCTCGCCAAGGGTTCGACCTACAACAAAGGTCGGGTGTCCTTTCAGCTGGCCCACACCCCCTTTTGGAATTTAGATGTATAAATTCTGTAATATAGATGTTGAAATAATTCTTAATACTTATCTGCACAAGCAGGATAACAATCCAATGAGACTTGGAATGCTAAGGTACAATATCAATAAGAAAAAATTACAGGAATAAACTCACCCAGGTCTATCTATATGTGAGTATAAATATATAAATCTATATATGAGGAAATATCTAGACCTGCATACAGGCAGATATTCCAATGTCTATTAGAACTATTGTTAATATTCTTGTTCTAATATTATTATGATTATTATTATTAATATATTATTATTATTAATATTATTATTATAATTATTATTATTGTAATTATTAATATTATTATTATTACTCTATTAATGAAAGATTGCCAATGATCCGAATTAAACGCCTGAGGCTGGAAAGAGGCCTCTGGCAGCTGGAGCTCCCAGGCAACAACCGGGAGGGATAGGCTGCAATCATTTGCCCTGAGCCTGCTGCGGGAAGCCAACAATTACTAAATTGTACCAATTACCAAAGGCCCTACAGGCTGAGAGGCCTGTGCTAGGGCCGGTTACTTCGCAGCGCTATGAGGCCTCAATCAAGATGGCGCCCGCCACGTGGAGGCGCCCTAGAGGCGATCGCCCACGTTTCTAAAGTCCCGGGCTGCTCAGGGCAACGAAGTTTTTTACTTCTCCGGCCTTAAAAGAGGCCGAGGAAGCCAAGCAGTAAGTTTTCGCCCCTTCTTAGGGCGAGCGGCGTTTGCGGTGGGGGGGAATACCAGCAGCGCTTATCAGCGCGATCAGTAAAGCCGCTGCAAGCGCGGCGAGAGAAACGGCAGGCAAGAGATCAAATTGGGGGGGGGATTAGCGCCGAAGCGCGAAGTCGCCCGTTCTACAACCCCCCTGGGGGCGAAAGAAACGCGCTCCCCTTAAATCCCCAGTCCTGCGCCAGAAGGCTAAGGAAAATAACTTGTTTTTCTCTATAAATATATCCAAACCTGAGAGCAAGTCTTGGATCGGCCAAGGAGTGAGAAATGCACAGCCTAACTTGACGACGGCTGAGCGCAAACTGGGGAACGCAAGAGAGCCACGTGATGGAGGGCGGAGCGTTCCTCAGTGATTGAGCTCAGCCATCAACGACGTAGACTGAAGCACCTCCCACTCTCTGGATGATCCGAACGGCTCTCAGGAGAACAACAGAATACTGGCAAACACCAGAAGGCCAAGAAGAATGTTAGTTTAGCTATGTCTAGCAATTCAACTGTAAACCATGATATGTGGGTTGTTGATAGTGCAGCATCACAATGCATTACTAAAGATAGAAACAGGTTTGTAAAGATGGCCACGAGTAAACAACATGTATCATTGGCAAATGGATGGAAGATTAAAGCATCAGGTGAAGGTACTGCATATTGTTCTTGTATAAATGAACATTTAATTATATTATATGTACCTAAACTAAAATTTAATTTGTTATCAGTAAGGGCTTTAGTTAATCTTGGTTATGTAGTAACCTTTAAGGGAGATAACTGTATAATAGAGAAAGAGGGTAAAAGTGTTACTGCTACATTAGAGAATGATTTATATGTAATACATGATGATCAGTTGAAGATGGCTAACTCAGTTTACAACAATGTTAAGCCACATGATGAACGTATACATTTACTGCATAGACGTCTAGGGCACATTAATTTCAAAATGCTCAAACAAACTGTTGAATTGTCAGAGGGAGTAAAATTGAAACCTTGTAGCGAGTATTTACACTGTAATGCTTGTAGTCAAGAAAAGAGTAAGGTTACTCCAGCAAACAGACTTAATGGGTTTAAGACCAAAGAACCTTTAGATTGTTTTTGCTGACATAATTGGTCCTAAGAAACCAAGTTTAGGAGGTGCCTGTTATATTTTGAGTATTATGATACGGTTTCTGCTATCTTATGAAAAACAAAACAGAAACATTCCAACATTTCTTTAACTGGCTAAGATTTGCTGAGAGAAAAATGAAAAGTAAAGTAATTACTTTAGTAACTGATAATGGGACTGAGTTTGTTAACAAAAGATTCCAAAATATGTTGAAATTGGCTGGTGTTGAGCATAAACGTTCTGCACCTTACAGACCACAACATAACTCGTTTATAGAACGAAGAGGGCAAATATTACAAGCCATGGCTCGCACTATGTTATCTGATTCAGGTTTACCTGAAACACTGTGGGGTGAAGCCATAATGTGTAGTAACCATGTTTTAAACAATGTAGTTAATACAACAACTGGTGAATTGCCATTCACTCGTTGGCATGGCAGAAAACCAAATTTAAGTTACCTACACACATTTGGAGCTCCAGCATGGGTGCATATTCCCTCTCAAGTAAGACTGAAAGGGCAACATAGAGCTAAGAAATTATTTTTTGTGGGTTATGAGGCCAACCATAGATCATTTAGATTCTGGGATCAAGGCACAGCTCATGTTTACTGTAGTGCTAATGCAAAATTTCTTGAGCACGTTGGATGGGATACAATGGAACAGGAATCCAGCAATGATATTATCATTGACACCCAAATAGTCCCTAAAGATGATATCAGTAAACAACAAATAGCCATTAAAGACGAAGAACAGGAGGTAGTAGAAGAACAGAAGCAGGTGGCACAGGAAAGTCCACCAGTAAGCCCTGTATTACCAAGACGTTCAACCCGAGTAACACGACCACCTGACAGATATCAGGCTAGTGTTGTATGCCAAGTGAATACAGTTCCAAGTAATTATAGTGAACTGAAAATGTATCCTGCTAAGGATCAGGCTGCTTGGCAGAAAGCAATGGATAAGGAACTAGAATCTTTAAAAAGATTGGAGGTATACGAAAATGTTAAGTTACCACCAGGTAAACATGCCATAGGATGTAAATGGATATATAAACTGAAGACAGGTGTAGATGGGACTGTTACCCATAAAGCCAGGTTAGTAGCACAAGGGTTCAATCAGACAGCAAATGACTATGATGAGGTGTTTGCACCTAGTCTGAAGGCTACTACATTAAGGGCAGCATTAGTGTGGGCAGCTAAGGAGAAATACATTGTAAATCATTTAGATGTAGAAACGGCATATCTGCATGCACTGTTGCAACACACTATATATTTAAAGAAACCTTTAGGTCTCAAAAATGATAATACTGATAAAACAACTGATTGCTGGAAATTGAAAAGGAGTCTTTATGGTTTGAAGCAATCAGGATATGAGTGGAACCAATGTATAGTTAAAGAATTAACTAAAATAGGCTTTGTAGCTGGCATGGCTGATCCATGTTTGTTTAAAAAGGAAACTAATGATATAGTGTCATTATTGTTATTATTTACTGATGACATAGCATTAATCACCAAAACTGAACAAGAAGCTACTGAGATAATTTCACTATTGGAAAATAAATTTAAGATAAAACAATTAGGAGAAATCAAACAATATCTTGGTTTAAAGATAGACAGAACTAGAGGAGGATACAAGATCTCACAGGCAGATAAAATTAACCAATTACTAAAAAGTTTTAAAATGGAACTTTGTAAGCCGGCTAAAACACCAATGAGCCAGGAGTTTAGCCATAGTGATGTTCAAAGTCCTATTTTTGATAAGAACATTTATCAGTCTTTGATTGGTAGTTTATCTTATCTCAGTAATTGGTCAAGGCCAGATATTGCATAGTGTTAATCAATTAGCGAGATTTAACGCTGAGCCAACTGAAAGGCACTGGCAAGCTGCTAAACGTGTGTTAAGATATCTGAAACAGACAATGCATTATGCATTGTATTTGGAGCCAAAAGATGAACTGAATTTAACTGCATATGCTGATGCAAGTTTTGCTACAGACATAAATACACGAAAATCTACATCGGGTACTGCTGTATTATTGGGGAAAGCATTGATTGGATGGAGATCTATTAGATAGAAACATCTAAGTTTGTCAACAATGGAGGCTGAACTCTCATGTTTGTCTTTATTATGTACAGATTTAGTTTTGTATAAGCAATTATTAATTGATATGGGAATTGATGTAAAAGATCCCATTGTTGTTTACGAAGATAACCAATCAGCAATACAGATGGCTTCAAATATTGCTGTTAAAACAAGAACAAAACACACAGATTTAAGATATTTAAATGTGAGACAATGTGTACAAAGTAAGATGATTAAGCTAGAATACTGTATGTCAGAAAACAATATAGCAGATCATTTTACAAAGGCCCAAGGCTCTATAAAGCATAAGGCTAGCTGTGAAGATTATGGACTTAGAATGTAAGGCTGTATATATTATCTTACCCAAAAGGGGAGAATGTTAGGAATATAAGTCACCTAACAGGTATTTGGGTTAGAAATATATAAACCAGGATAAACATTTTAATACTATATCTTTAAGGGAATGCAAGAGCATGCAATTGGGTGTGGTTTCTCAAACAGCCATAAGATGGAGCCAGAAACCTGGGTTGTTTAGTCTTAGTCTCAGAAGAGAGTGTGTCTGAGTGAGTATCTCTATTTCCTTCTATTGGAAAGTATTGCCGTTCCTCCATTTTTCCTAATTGACTGATATTACTGGATTTGATGTAAGTCTGATACTGAACTGTTTTTGACACTGGAATTTGATATTTGGATTATCCCTGGATTGAAAAACTGACTGATTTACCTGTGAATGACTTTTGGACTTTGCTTAAACCTTTCTGGAAGTAAAAACCTACATTTACTGTACAGTGTATCTGTGTGCTCTGTGTGTATTATTCCAACACTACTCTCTATACGTCTCCCTGTATGTGCTCATTCTCCTAACGGGGAATTACCTCAACACTGGTTATGGGCCCAGACCATACTAGGCTCAGATAACTGAGAGTTAGTGTGAATGCACAGTACTGTATACAGACAGCTGTTTACTGTTTAATTGTGGTTTACTATCCTGGTAAAGATGGCACAAGTCACTTCAACATGTCTATCACTGATAACCCGGTTGGATGGAACAAACTATGTTTCCTGGTCTATGAAGTGCAGTCTACTTCTGCGTAGAGAAGGTTTATGGAATGTAATTCAAGATCCACCAGATGTAAATGCTTGGGATCCAGATAATGAGGACGATGCCAAGAAGCTTGCTGACTTTAAACAGAACAACAAACGAGCTTTTTGTATAATTGGACTAACACTGAGTGACCAGCAACTAGTCCATATTCATGGAGAAGAGTCTGCTGCTAGGTGTTGGGAGAATTTGAAGAGGATTTATGTTTGTGACAGTGTAGGTGCACACATACATCTTACACGTAAACTGTTTAGAGCATGTCTTCTGAAAGGTGGAGATATGTTAGCTCATTTAAACTTCATGAAAAGAACTTTTCAAGACCTACATGAAAAAGAACTAATATTTTCAGAGCTGCATCAAGTTTACATCATTCTTTCCTCATTGGATGAAAGTTATGATGATTATGTATCTTCACTGGAAGTACTGCCCAGAGATAAACTGACATTGACTGACATAACTGGAAGATTGTTAGAAGAAGCAAGAAGACGGCTGGATAGGGACCAAATGAGGAAGGAACAACCATAAAAAGAGGATTTGTCTTCAACTGCCTCTACTGTTAGGAAATGTTTTTCTTGTGGGGCTAAGGGACATATAGCTACATTCTGTAAGAAGGGGAAATGGGCGTTGGTTCTTACCTGACACGCCATTTCTCTGGAGCCGTGAGGATCATCCAGAGAGTGGGAGGTGCTTCAGTCTACGTCGTTGATGGCTGAGCTCAATCACTGAGGAACGCTCCGCCCTCCATCACGTGGCTCTCTTGCGTTCCCCAGTTTGCGTGAAGACGAAGGTGAAGAGAAGGACGTTGCTCTGCTCTTCCTATGCTAAAGAGGTCATTGGCCGAAACAAGGCCCCACCAGACGGTAATTAAAGGGTGGGGCTGGATGATCCTCACGGCTCCAGAGAAATGGCGTGTCAGGTAAGAACCAACGCCCATTCTCCTGAGAGCCGTTCGGATCATCCAGAGAGTGGGACATACCAAAGCTTGGCTGTCCTACAGGAGGGACCCCGTCTGGTCCTGCAATCTCCGAGGTTCCCTGAAGACTCGCTGGAGGACTCGCCTACCAAACGAAGCCTCCGCCGAGGCAAAGGTGTCAATCTTATAGTGTCTAATGAAAGGAGAGGGGGATGCCCAAGTGGCTGCCCGACAAATATCAGAAATTGGAGCCTGGGTGGCCCAAGCCGCCGAGGTGGCTGCACTTCTGGTGGAGTGTGCTGTGATCCCCCTGGGTACCGGCAGTGCCTGGGACAAATAAGCCTTGGAAATGGTAGCCCTAATCCAGCGGCCGATGGTTGACGGGGACACTTTGTGGCCTAAGGATTTGGGCTGGAAGGAAAGGAAGAGAGATTCTGACCTCCGGAAGGGTTGGGTACGCTTAATGTAAATGCGTAGGGCCCGTCTTACGTCCAGTGAGTGCCAAAGCTTCTCCCTTTCCTGCGAGGGATTGGGACAGAAGTTCGGGAGTATGAGTTCTTGAGCCCTGTGAAAGGTCGAGTTAACCTTGGGCAGGAAGGTAGGGTCCGGTCGGAGGACCACCCTATCGGCATGGAATATGCAAAGGTCCTTCCTTACCGACAAGGCTGCTAACTCCGATATGCGGCGGGCTGAAGTAATAGCTACCAGGAATGTGAGGAATGTGAGGAATTGGAGAGAGGCTTCCCTGAGAGGCTCAAAGGGTTGCTTAGTCAGAGACACCAGGACCTTGTTAAGGTCCCAGGTAGGGTATCGGTGTATGGTTGGGGGACACAGGTTGGTGGCCCCCCTGAGGAATGCCCAAATACGGGGGTGGTGGGAAAGGGAACCCAGGTTATCACAGTCAATGACTGTGGATAGCGCTGCAACCTGACGCCTCAGGGTGTTGGGAGAAAGCCCTTTCCTCAGGCCCTCTTGGAGGAACTCCAAGACCTGAGCTATGGAAGGTGACAGCGGGTTGATCTGGAGACCATGACACCACTCGCAGAATCCTTTCCAAGTGGCGTTGTATATGCGGGTTGTTGAAGGCCGCCTGGCGGCTAAAATGGTCTCAATAACTTGGTCAGAAAACCGTTCTTTCCTTAAGCGCTCCCGCTCAACCTCCAAATGGCTAACTGGAGCCACTGAGGGTCTGGGTGTTGGAGGGGCCCCTGGGAGAGGGATATCCTGGTCGGGGGGATTCTCCAGGGAGGGGCCACCGATAAGTTGCGGAGGTCCGCAAACCAGGGGCGCCTGGGCCAGAAGGGTGCTACTAGAATCAGCTCTGCCCTCTTGGAGATGAGCTTCTGGAGAACTCTGGGAACCAGGGCTAGAGGCGGGAAGGCATAGAGGAGCCCTGTGGGCCAGGGGCAACGGAGGGCGTCGTGATTCTCGGCCCCGTGGGAGGGGTACCTGGAGAAAAACCTGGGGAGTTGCGTGTTGAGGCGAAGAGGTCTACTAACGGGAGACCGAACATTCTGGACGCCTCCCTGAATAGTGACGGGTGGATGCACCATTCGGACTGGTCCACCGTGGTCCTGCTTAGCCAATCCGCTTGGGTGTTTGAGTCCCCTGAGATGTGTTCGGCTCTGAGGGAGAGGAGATTGCGCTCTGCCCAACGGCAGAGGCGTTCGGCCTCCCTCATCAAGCGGATGGACTGTGTGCCCCCCTGACGGTTGACGTGAGCCTTGGCGGTGACGTTGTCCGTGAGTATGAGGACATGCCGCCCGCGTACTTGGGGGAGGAAACTGCGCAGGGCCAGGAAGATGGCGTGGAGCTCCAGCCAGTTTATACTGCACCCCCGTTCTACCTGAGACCATGTGCCCTGAGTTGAGAGCGAGAGGATGTGAGCGCCCCATCCGGACAGGCTGGCATCTGTGGTGAGGGTGAGGCGGTGGGGCTCCTTGATGAAGTGACCCTTGTTGATGGTGGGGCTGGTCCACCAGAGGAGAGATGTAAGGACTTTTGGAGGTACCTTGACTGTGGCCCTTGAGTTGCTTCTGCTGGTCCGCTGGAACGGGAGCAGGAACCATTGTAGGGGTCTAGCGTGTAAACGGGCCCATGGAACAATGGAGATACAAGAAACCATTTTACCCAGTAATTTGGACAATTCTAAAATTGTAACCTTCCTGGATCGTCTGATATGCCTGACGGCTTCCTGGATACTAAGGAATCTCTCGGGGGAGAGGAACACCTTACCCTGCACTGAGTCAATGACAGCCCCCAAGTGGGAGATCCTTGTAGATGGGGATAGTTGGCTCTTTTGCCAATTAACTAGGAAACCATGGTCTTGGAGGGCCGCGATAGTAACCCTGATGTCCCTCTCTGCTTGGGGTCTGGAGGGAGAGAGGATGAGGATGTCATCCAGGTAGCAATGGAGGCGGACCGGGAGATTCCTGAGATGAGCCGCCAGGGCCGCGAGGACCTTAGTGAAGGTCCTCGGGGCAGAGGCCAGCCCAAAGGGAAGGGCGACATATTGGAAGTGGCGGTGGTTGTAGCAGAACCTGAGGAATTTGAAATGGGAGGGTCGGATTGGAATGTGGAGGTAGGCCTCGGAGAGGTCTATGGAGGATAGCCAGTCCCCCTGGCGGATGCTGAGGAGGATGGACTGCAGGGTGTGCATCTTGAACCTGCGATAGACCAGATAATGGTTAAGGCGTTTAAGGTCCAAGATGGCCCTCCATCCTCCGGAGGATTTGGGAACTACAAAAAGGTGGGAGTAGAACCCCTGCCCCTGCTGGGAGGGTGGGACGGGTTGAATGGCCTGTATTTGGAGAAGATGATGGATTGCTGAATCCATTAGGTTGCGTTTGATGGGGTCCCTTGAGGGGGGGGACGCCAGAAAGAAGTCAGGGGGGGCGCTCTTGAATTCGAGCGTGAGGCCGAGTCTGATGGTATCACGGACCCAGGTATCAGAGGTGGAAGAGTCCCATCGGTCGGCAAAGTGCTTGAGGCGTCCGCCGATAGGAGGGGAGGGACGGGATCTATCTACGCCGGAAGGGCCTCCCTCCTGAACCCCTGAAAGGGCGCCTGTAGCCGCTGCCCCTCCTGTTCCTATCGGCCGGATCGGTTCGATCCTGGGGCTGGAACGGTCGGGAGGAGGGGGGTCTCGAGTACCTTGGCGGGAAGGGAGACTGGTAGGAAGGGCGAGAGGAGCCTCTCCGAAATGGCTGGGGGGCTCTAGACTCTGACCTCCGAAACAGAGGAGGGAGAAATTTTCTCTTGCTCCGGGTTTCAGATAGCAAGGGGTCCAGAGCCGAGCCAAATAGTTTGTCCCTTTTATGGGGGCAGTAGCCAGCTTAACTTTGTTTTTAACGTCCGCCTGCCAGTGTTTAAGCCATAGCAGGCGGCGAGCAGTGACATGGGACGTTATTGCCCGGGCAGAGAACTTGACCGCATGGAAGGTGGCGTCAGCGGAAAATTCCGCCGCGGCCGTCAGTTTTGCTATGTCCTGGTGAGCCCTTGTGTTGGAGGGGGGAACATGTTGCTTCAGTTGCCGAAGCCACTGGATCGAAGATCTGGTGAAGAAAGAAGCCGCAGTGGCTGATCTAATGGCCCAGGAGTCCGCTTGGTGAGCTCTACGTAGGGCGAGCTCGGACCTCTTGTCCTCGGGTTTCAGAGCCTCTAGGGGGTCACTGGGGGAGGACGAGGAGGCCAACCCAACAATGGGCTCATCCACCTCGGGGGTGTTGAGTAAGTCACAGAAACTCGACTCGAGGTTAAAGAACCTCCTGTCCAGGCTGGATGGGGCGGGAGGGGCCCTAGTAGAATTCAGTTGATTTGAGACCAGGTCATGAAATAGGGGTGGAGCCGGGATTACCTCCGCCTCCACCACGGGTTGACTAAAGATGGCGTCCTCCTGACCTTCTGCCGGGGAGGGGAGAGCTGAGGAGGTTTGCACTGACAGGCCAGAGATGTTCCTGGCTTTGAATAACAGGGATTTGAACATGTGGGGCTTGAACAGGCCCGCAACAGTGGGTTGGTCCGGGGTGAGACCCTCATCCTCGGACATGTCCCCCTCCATAGGATCTACCTCCGATAGGGGCTCCTCTTGTTGCATAGACCCCCCT
>NW_020720213.1:0-11662 GCF_900518725.1 Notechis scutatus | reverse complement strand
AGAGAAATACAACAGAGAGGGAAGACTAAGAGAGTGAAATTGGAGAGGCGGGGGGTGGGGTGTCAAAAAGTTAGAATGGAGAAGAAAGAAAGGGGAAAAGGAAAGAGAAGTCATAAAGGCTTTAAACAAGATGCAAAAAAACGATTTTTTTTTCAGAGATAAGGGGTGAGATAATTTTTTTAAAAAAATGATTCTGCAAAAGTACATAAGAATGCATTGTAGACATTAGTATTTGAAGCTGAGTTAGAAAATTAGAATATTATATGATTTAAAAGTGTATTAAAGGGAAGTCATGATTTAATTATAGAGCTTAATTTCTTATGAAATATTATCTTTAGTGTTTAAGAATTAATAATAGAATTTAATTTCCTATGAAACATTGTTTTTACTATATCATAAATTTAATATTTCCTTTTTATTTGTTTTTAGTTTTATTATTACTTATCAAACTCAATATTATTTGTTTGTTTTATTATTTTGAAATGTAATACTTTGAATGTACGGAGCAGAATCAGCACGGAAAATATGTATTATTTTAAGTGTTATTTAGGGGGAAGATAAAAAGTTGTCATACTTCAATCTGGGTTTACAGGAGAAATATTGTATTAGAGAGAAAGGATAAGTAGGTGATTGAAAGAAAACGGACCAAAGATGCAAATATAATTATTTAATTGAGATGGAATAAATAAAATAGAATTAAAAGAATGAGTAGGAGAGAGAAAATATATGGAAAATAGAGAATGTTAAATAAGATATGAGATAGTATATTAAGTGAGTATAAATTTTGATTGATGTCTGTATAAAAAGAGTTAACTCGGGGTAAGCCGCTTTTCAAAAAGAAGTTTTATGTATTTATGTTTTGTGTAATGTTTGTTTAAGTCTGACAGGATGTGGAAGAATACTAATGAAAATATATTCAATGAGTATACATTTTTAAGGCAGAAGAAATATGATTAAATAGAAGGAAAGGGAGAAATAAAGAAAAGTTTTGAAAAGATATGAAGTTGATTAGATAAGATAAATATATATATAGAAGCGTGATAATTTGGAATTATCTTCTTTTTAAATAAGATGGTTTATTTGTTTCTTCTAGAAAAGATATTTTATGTTACTACATCCTATGTTTTGTTTGTGTGTTTAAAAAAAAATTAATAAAGTTTGTTATAATAAAAAAAAAAAAAGAGGCTGCCCCGGCTCGAGTTTAGTTGAAGTTACTGACAGTTAAATAAAGAGCTGAACTCAACTCTGGTCTCGAGTCTAACTTGTTCTGGCGATAGAACACTGGCGACGAGGATGGGATCGAGAGAACAAAGACCGTAAGCACGTGGCAAAGAGAGCCAAGAAATCAAAGACATGGCCGGAAATAACTCGCCACCCGCACCGTTCAACCCAGCCGAAGAAGACTGGGAATCCTATATTGACAGGTTCCTGATTTTCCTGGAGAGTAACGAACTGCAAGGAATCACAGACCAAAGGAAGAGAGCTGTATTCCTGACGCATTGCGGACCTACTATTTTTAAAATGGCCAAAGCATTGGCAAAACTGCATGATGTCAAGCAGATGGCATGGCCGGAGCTGAACCGGATGCTGAGAGCCCATTACGCGCCTGTTGTTTCCAATCTTATTCGAAGACACGAATTTTATAAACGGGATCAACGAGAAGGCGAAAGTATCAGGGATTTTGTAGCAGCACTAAGGGACATTGGGGGAGCATGCGAATTTCTCAACATGGATGAAGCCATGAGAGACTGTGTGGTCCTCGGATTGAGAGACATGACCTTGCAGAGCAAACTACTAAATCGACCAAACATCACCATAAATGAAGCCATCGTTGAGGCAACAGCAGCTGAAGTGGCGAAAAAATCAGCGGCTAAAATGAAACAAATGAACACGGCCAACAGCCCAAGCCAGAGCAGAGAAAAGAAAACGGAAGGTACCCAGAAACACACTACCGCAACCGCCCACCATGAAGACATCGAGTCATCACCCAACTCTGAGAACAAAGACGAAGAGGTACAGAACGGAACCGGTGAAAAAAAAGAGGAAGAAAACCTGAGTTTCAGTGTGCCAGATGCGGAGGTAATCACCTGCGTTCTGAGTGTCATATTTTGGACGCTATCTGCAGACACTACGTAAAACAGGAGCACATTGCAAGGGTCTGCCAAAACAAAAAGAGTTATAGTTCTAAACGATGAGGCAGCACCCCCCCAGAACTAAGGAGAAGCAAACAGGAAGTTGCTGGAGCTGGGAAAATAGAAGTCAGCACTTCAACAAGAAGGAAGAAACACACCAGACAATTATCATTGGAAATGCCAGAGCAACTGATGCAAAGAAGGTTCGAATAAACGTCAAAATAGAAGGAGAGCCATGTGAAATGGAATTGGACTCAGGCTCATATCTGTCAATGGTATCATGGAACACAATAAAAAACTTGATACCAGATATACAACGAAAAGAACTCGAAGAGCAAAGCCTGACGTTAAAAGACTACCAAGGAAATAAGATTCCGGTAGTTGGACTGGGAGATTTCAAAATAACATTCAAGAAACATACTGAGGTCCTGCCATTGACAATCGTCGACCGAGATCGCCCCAGCCTGCTTGGTTTAGAATGGTTCGCACCATTGGGGATCGAAATGACAGGAATCAACAGCATCACCGAGACAGACTGGGAAGAAAGCCTAATGAAGGAGTTCCAGGACGTGTTCGACGGGACACTAGGCAAGTACCGTGGGACCCCTATCTCATTTAGCCTAAACCCGAACATAGCCCCCATCCGGCTAAAGGCCAGACGTGTCCCCTTTGCGTTAAAGCCAAAAATCGATGAACAGCTGAACAAACTCATCGCGCAAGGGGTACTAGAGCCAATCGACCATGCAAGATGGGAAACCCCAATTGTGACTCCCATGAAACCAGATGGGTCTGTGCGCATCTGTGGTGACTATAAGGCCACCCTGAACCATGCATTACAGCAGAGCGCATACCCCGTTCCAGTAGTCCAACACCTCTTGCACTCATTGGGGGGAGGAAAAGTTTTTGCAAAGCTCGATCTCGCGCAGGCATATCAACAATTGCCGGTTGATTCCGATACGGCAGAGGCACAGACTATTGTAACACATAGGGGGGGCATTTAAATGCAACAGATTACAGTTTGGTGTCAGCGTGGCCCCCGGCGTGTTCCAAAGCCTGATGGAACGCCTCCTACAAGGACTAAGAGAGGTGGTTCCCTATTTTGATGATGTGTTGGTATCCGCCGGAAATAAAAAACAACTAAAGGACCGGCTAAGGGCAGTCTTGCAAAAATTTAGAGAAGCAGGACTCAAGGTCAAAAAAGAAAAATGCCAACTTTTCACGAATCAGGTCGAGTTCCTAGGATATCTTAGTGATGAAGCAGGGATCCACCCCACCGAAAAAAAATACGAGCAATAAAAAAAGCACCCAGACCCAAAAACAAAACAGACTTGCAGGCATTTTTGGGACTCATTAATTTTTATAATGTCTTTCTGCCGCAGAAGGCAACAATAGCGGAGCCGCTGCATAGACTACTCGATAAAAAAGCCATCTGGGCATGGGGCCGACGAGAAGAAGCCGCATTCCAAAGAATAAAGAACTTAATAACATCCGAATGTGTATTAATCCAATACAGCGACATGTTACCGCTGATTGTCACCTGCGACGCTTCACCATTTGGTGTAGGCGCAATACTTAGCCACACACTACCTGATGGCAGAGAGGCGCCAATCGCCTTTTATTCCAAGACGCTGTCAAAAGCCGAAAGAAACTACAGCCAACTGGACAGAGAAGCCTTGGCCGCTATCTCGGGGGTAAAAGGTTTTCATGAATATCTTTATGGAAGGAAATTCTCCTTAATTACTGACCACAAGCCATTGTTAGGAATCCTGGCAGGAAACAGAGCCACCTCCAACATCCTGTCCCCAAGGATGACACGATGGTCGGAATTTCTGGCAGCCTACAACTACAAGCTCATCCATTGACCAGGAAAAGCCATACCCCACATGTTTATACCAGGTGACCTGGTATACGCGAAAAATCTTACTGGAGACCCATTGTGGTTACCGGCCACGATAACGCAAATAACAGGCCCCCGGTCATACCGATTGGAAATGACGGACGGCAGAACCTGGAAAAGGCACATAGACAAACTACGGTCTCGAAACCTCGAACGCAATACCGACACACCCCGAAACATAGAGCAAACCCATACAAAACAGCCAATAAGTAATAATAAAACCAGAGAGGGGGGGAACCCTTAAATAATAAAGAAAGGGAAGACCCTCCTTTAACACGATTAAAAACAGGCCACCAACCAACAACAGAAAGCCCAAGAACAAATAAAAACTACTTACCAACAGGCAAGTTAGAAAGAAGGGAGCTGAAGGAGAACCAGGGAAGAAGCAGCCGAACCGACTCTACCTGCCCGGGTAAGCCAGAAGGGAGCAACAAAGCCAGCTCAACCAACCTAACAAGGCCCGGCGGGAGCGGCATGGCTGACTCACCCTTCCAGGAGGTTCCGGAGAGAAGGACGGGAGAAACATCGATCCCGTCCAAACCGATTGAAGACAACACAGAGACTGAGCTGCACAGGTCAAGTAGGACCCACAGAAGCCCCGCCTATTTGCGTGACTATGTCATGTAAAGTTGGACCGTACCAAGAGGGGAGGGGTGTTGTATATACACATTTGCATACTCGTAATACTACGTTCCGATTGGACAATCACTACTGCCTAGCGATTGGTGGTTAACAACATAATATGATTGGCTGCCTAAATGGCGGGAGGTTTAAAGTAATGCCATTGGTTGCGAGCCGCAAGCAGCCGCTATAAAAGAGGCTGCCGCGGCTCGAGTTTAGTTGAAGTTACTGACAGTTAAATAAAGAGCTGAATTCAACTCCGGTCTCGAGTCTAACTTGTTCTGGCGATAGAGCAGTAATATCCATACTAGGGCTTAATATTGTATATGAATCAAACAACAGTGTCCTACCAAGGCAACTAATCATGATTAGCAGTTCTCTCTGAAGAGCATGTATGAATAGAAGCAATGATGTATTTTGACTTGATTTTAAATAAGATCAAAAGACATAGACTTCCATTTACTCATCAAAGTCTTAGGAAGAGTTTAAAAATGTTGAACCGCTAAGATTTTTATAATTTATAATTTTACAATTGATACAGTATGCAGTGTTTGTACATAAGCTACAATTTATTACTCAAACAATATGCGAAAAGAAAGGATTTTTTAAACAATGGAAATAAAGTTACAGCAGTGGTTCCCAAACTTTTTCAGTCCACCGCCCCCTTGGTGTTACATATTTATCCTTGGTGCCCCCTACCCAGGGGTGGGATTCAAATTTCTGTGGGCGTGGTCTAATTTGAGAGTGTGGCTTGCTGGTCATGTGACCGGGTATGTGTGGTTTGGTGGTCATATGACTGGGTGGACGTGTCCAAGTGACTGGCAAACCAAATACAAGTGGTCCTCACTTAATGGCTAGTTGCTTAGTAAGTGTTCTAATTTAGCTACTTGATCTGTTTTTGGAGTTTTGACAGCCATGCACATACATACACACACACTCCCTGCTGGAGAAGGTCATTGGACTAGAATCGGCAAAACATCTATGATTAGATTCTAGTAGTGAATAGAATCTAATCAGAGATGCTTTGCCGATTTTTGTTGATTTTTATTTGTATTTCTTTAGTTTATGTTGCCGAATTGCATTGACATGTGTGTCCCTTCTTGTGCACAACCCAGAAGCTTTAGTGATTCTTTTTAGCAAAAAATACCAACCTCTGGCTCTACTTTGCTCTACTTTTCAAACGTGCCGCCACTGCCGCATTCTAGGTGTCGGCCCCACAGGTCCACCCCATGGAGCCTGCTGCACCGGAGGGACCTGCCCAAGCAAGTCCGAGAGGAGCGGTGCACCAAGTCAATGGGTTGAGCCTGAGAGAGGGAAAGGGTGAGAGAGAGAAAAGAAATAGAGAGAGAAAGAGAGAAGGAAGAAAAGAAAGAGAAAAGGAAAAGAAATAAAAAGGGACAGACAAAGAAAGGTGAGGGTGATGGAAGGAAGGAACAGAAATAAAAAGAAATAAAGAAGGAGAGAGGGAGGGAGGAGAAAGATGAGATATCTTCTAGTCCAATCACCTGCTCCAGCAGGGTTAGAAGGGAGTATGTGTGTTCTCCTTGTAATTTACCGGTACATTTTGGTTTTGCCTTCTTCAGAATTGGCACTGTAATACATTGGAAAAAAATAATTTTTAGGGTGGAGATCTGGTCCAATGGATCCTGTTTAAAGCCTCAACAAAATGTGAGAGATTCCTGATACTCTTGATCATGTTTCATACACAAAACCTTTAATAGAAGCCAAAGAGTTTTGCTCTGCTTTCCTGATGTGCCTGCAGGCCTGGTGCTTTGAACATGGATGGATGGATGGAGAGATAGAGAGAGAGATGTAGGTAGGTAGGTTGGTAGATAGATAGATAGATCTATATTGGTAGATAGGTAGGTAGGTAGATCAAGCTGAGGCAGCCGGCGGTTCCATGCCTTGGGGCCCCGGTCCCCGACTCAAGGTAAAGGGTCAGCGAGCGGCATGCATTGCTTACCTTTGGTGAGCTGGGCTGACCTTTTTGATGTTTTGTAACATTAGACATGAAAATTATTCATTTCTATTTTTCTAATGTTATTTTTTAGGAATATAATGATCCCAACATGTACATGCCTAAAAATTTCTGGTAGTCTATGGTTATATATAAAGTTTTTCTTTGTAATTTTTAAAAATAGGTCTGCAATTACTCTGCTGAGCAAAGGATTAAGTCAACTCCTTCATTCAGTTTTTCAGGCACAGAAATAAGAGAGTTTCTTGACTAAAGGGGAAAACAACTAAAGAATCTTGGGAAACTCTGAAAAGTATGATCATAGAAGCCCAGACCAGCACAATTCCACTGAGAAAGAAAAACAAGAAATCCAAGAAGAAACTGGCATGGCTACACAAAGATCTCCCTGGCAAATTGAAAGAAAAAAAGGACAAGTACAAAAAAATGGAAAGAAGGACATACAACTAAGGCAGAATATCAGGAGATGGCCAGAATCTGCAAAGACAAAGTCAGGATAGCAAAGGCTCAGAACGAACAAAGACTTGCAACAAAAGTCAAAGATAATAAAAAAAAGTTTCTTCCAACATATAAATAACAATAAAAAAATCAAGGAAACAGTCGGTCGACTAAAGGGAGAAGACGGCAAGGAAGTAACAGGCAACAGAGAGAAAGCAGAACTGCTTAACTCATTCTTTGCATCCGTCTTCACGCAAAAAGAAACTATAGCTTAGTAAGACCACACCTAGAGTACTGCATCCAGTTTTGGTCACTACATTACCAAAAAGATGTTGAGACTCTAGAAAGAGTACAGAGAAGAGCAACCAGGATGATTAGGGGACTGGAGACTAAAACATACAATGAACGGTTGCAGGAACTGGGCTTGGCTAGTCTAGTAAAGAGAAGGACCAGGGGAGACATGATAGCAGTCTTCCAATATTTGAGGGGCTGCCACAGGGAGGAAGGAGTCAAGCTATTTTCTAAAGCACCTGTAGGCCAGACAAGGAATAATGAGTGGAAACTGAACAAGGAGAGATTTAACCTGGAAACAAGGAGAAACTTTCTGACAGTGAGAACAATCAACCAATGGAACAACTTGCCCTCAGAAGTTGTGGGAGCGCCATCACTTGAGACTTTCAAGAAGAGTTTGGACTGCCATCTGTCAGAAATGGTGTAGGGTTTCCCGCTTGGGCGGGGGGTTGGACTAGATGATCTACAAGATCCCTTCCAACTCTGATTATCTGTTATCTGTAAAATAGGAAAAGATATTTTAAAAATAAACTATAGTACATGTTCATAATTTTTTTTTACCCCAACAGTTAAGCCCAATCTGAGCCAAATACTTTGTCCTGTTTGAAATGGCTTTTGAAATAAAGAGTGCAATCTCATTAACCAAATGAGGGTTGCTCCCCTGCAAAGTTTCCCCTGGGTTCCCCAGTATTTTTTAGTTTTGAAGTAAAAAAAATCTAAGTAAGCAGCCCTTTCTGCAGAGTACAGTTTGAAGTAAAAAAGAATCTATCCAATGTCTTCAAAGGCTGGTGCTGCACAAATGCACAGTCTTTGTTCAAATGGAAGTCCAGGTATATACTTTTATCGCCGGAGAACTGTGTTATAACATTGGCATAATCTTGTAGCCCTTAAATAAATCCTCTTTAAATGTGGGAGCCAGGAACCTGTTTCTGTGAAAACAAGTCCTAATTATAAACATGATTTGACTTGATCATAATGATTTCTACCCCATGCTCCAATTATACTTAGCCGACTTCTTCCTGGAAACAGCTACCTTAGTTTTGGACTTATTGAATCTAGGTAGTTGAATCTAAACTATGCTGCAGATAGACCCATACAAATATCTCCCAACCCAAATCCCAATTGCACTTTGTGTGAGAAAGCCCACCGTGCATGCTGATTGATTCTGACTTCCTCCTGGGAAGTGGGGCAACGCAGGGCACATTCAAGTGGAAAATATTAAAATTTGCTGACAAAGAACACCTATGTAACCACACCTGAACAACAGAAACATAATTTCCCTCATGTGCAGTGCTGGACAAGTCTGTTCAAGCCTTCAGGGAGAGTGAAATTTCAAAGAGCAGATGCCACAACATAAAATACTCTTCTTCTGGGTTAGAGGTGCTATTCAGCAAGTTCTGACCAGTTCTGGAGAACCAGTAGCGGAATTTTTGAGTAGTTTGGAGAACCTGCAAATACCATCTCTGACTGGCCCCACACCCTCTGCCTCCCGAGTCCCAGCTGATTGGCTGGGTCTTCTTTTGTTGCCCTGCACAGGAGAACAGATCTGGAAAGCAGGTTAGTGGCACTAAGCCCAACAAGCCATGCCCAACAAGCCATGCCACTTCCACCAAGGCACGCTCACAGAACTGGTAGTAAATTTTTTTTGAATCCCACCACTGTCCTAAGTCCCATCAGATGATATTCCTTTCTGGATAGAACCCACAATATGACCTCCCTGCATCCAATCGGATTAGATCAGATCAGATTATAGGCCCCAAATGATCTCATGGCCCAGGACTCAGATAAATCTGCCTCTGCTGAACCAGGTGGAATGTCAGCTCAGCAGAATACCAAACTAGGAGACACCTGAGCTTGACGAAACACCATGAGAACAGATAACAGTTAATTGTCATTTCTTAAGCTGCTTGTTCTTCAGTTAAGGATGAACATTATCAGGCATTGGATAAAAGGATGGTTAATTTAAGGTCATGATTTATTTGAACTGTTTGTTTTCACTCCACCCTCTGAGGGAGGAGAACATTACATTTGTTCATTTAAAACCATATTTCATCAGAGTAAAACTGATTTTCCAAGCAAGCTGTTTGAAAGAGGTAATGATTGTGGCATGCAGAGGAAATTCGTCTTCTTTTATTGAATGGAGGGGGCTGGACGAGGCTTTCTATTTTTCTATTTTTAATCAATAATGTTCTGATTGTTTATAAGTTTGGGGCTTCTCCATTAATAATTTTGATACTGCATTGAGTAATATTTTTATGGTTGGCTGATGAGAGATTATTAATATTTAACTTACACTTTAAAAAGATGTTTTATGTTTTTATGTTTTATGTTTTGTTTGTTTATGTTTGTTTTTAAAAATCAATAAAATTTTCAAAAAAATAAAAATAAAAAAATAATAAAAATGAGCATGAATTTGAATTGGTGTCTGCACGAAGAGATGTAACCCGGGATCAGGTTGCTTTCAAAAAAGATGTTTTATGTTTTTATGTTTTATGTTTTGTTTGTTTATGTTTGTTTTTAAAAATCAATAAAATTTTCAAAAAAAATATTTAACTTACACTTTCGTTCTGAAGAAAATTCAGTTGAATTGCCCATTTTCATCAACACTTCTAAGTGACTTAGGGCATCAGATGAAGTGCTGTAGAATAATTTTTCAGACAACTGAATATTATTCCAAGGTTTTATGGCTTTTCTGAAGAGGCTCCTCAAATAGCTGCAAATCTGAAATAGTACTGCTATTTTCCTTCCATTTACAGGCAAAGCCGAGAAGAGAGACTGATAGTGAGACCAGTTGTCAGAATACATGGGTTATTTTATTGTCTCAATCTCTTTCTGCTAAAAGTTCTTTGAACAGGTTAGCTTACAGAAAACAAAGAGAGGAAATACCCATTCTGTCAACAGATCAGAGAGTTTCTTAGACTGTGAGACAAGCTATTCTTTCTCTTATTGTGCATTACTCTGTGATGTTGTGGAAATCTTTAAATGAAGCTTGTATCAACCACTTATATTGGACTGTTAAAGGAGTGGTGCCTTTTTCCATGCTTATGTGTCTGTTTTGGCATCTGCTCCTGGATGATTCCATACACGTTTCTCCTCCCTCCCTTCAAATTTCATGATGTTAGAATGTCATGTCACAAAGGGACTTTTTCAAGAGGAAACTGGACTTTCTGGTGTTTCTTTGCAGACTTTTAACTTCTCATCCAAGAAGCTTCTTCAGCTCTGTAGAATGTCATGTTTATAGCCAAGCTCATCTTTAAAAGAGTTTTATTAAGTGGAAGTAAAAACACTTGCTATGTTTAAAAGTAGCACAATGGAAGTTCTTTGGAGACTGATGTGGTATGCTTTACTCATCCCTGATATTTTCTCTGTAAAAGAACTACAAGAAGAGTGTTTTGAAGTTCTTGGTGATGATGGCCTTGAAGTTAATTTGCCAAAATTTTAGAAAATTAATGTTTTCAAATAGAACTAGTGCCCTGTTCTCTTCATCCCAATCAGCCTGCAGATATAACAGCTGTTGGCTTGGAGATGCCAATCAAATTGACAGAGGGAAAAGGAAAGTTGGTTCCCTGCAAAGAATCTACAATTGATTTCTTTTTAATAAAAATAAAGGGCAGTGAAGTTTAAGGAAAATAATGGACATCAGCAAGAAAGACTTGCCTGATTTTAAACAGGATGCCCAGAATTGTCCAGTGTGCACAATAACCAACAAGTTGTTTCTAAAATCAAAGACCCCCTCCTGAATAGACCTCTTTGGCTAGTCATGTAAACCTTTTCTTTCTTGGCTGGTTAAAAAAAGCCTCCAACCAGGCTAGTAATAAATCTACAATTGATTTCTTTTTAATAAAAATAAAGGGAAGCAAAAGGATAATAATCTGATTGATTGTACTAAGCTTTGATTTTTTTAACCATCTTTCTGCTCAAACTTCTCCATACGGCTATTGAAAGTGTCATTATCTTGTATGTAATGCCATCCTGATATGCTGCTGTTCTCAAAGAGCTCATAATAAAGAATGCTTGTATGTTTATTTTTCTTTTCCAGAAAGAAATACTTCATTTGTGAATGGATTTCTATTTATGATTTCAAACATGACTGAGGAAAATATATATTATACCTTAGGAAATGAATTTACCACTTGGTCAACTTGCATTTTGGAAAGATGTGCAGGCTTTATCGTATATCCCTTAACGTTGATAGTGATTTTGATAATTTTATATTATCCCCTTGTGTTTGCATTGTTTGAAATGTATGTCCTCAGTGCAATACTTTTTGTATGGAAAAAAATTGGCAATCTGCCAGAAGATATCGATAGC
>NW_020720212.1:822-11664 GCF_900518725.1 Notechis scutatus | reverse complement strand
CCAAGCTCTGTAAAGGACCTTGGAATACTCACCTCTAATGATCTAAGTGCTAGAGCCCACTACAACTACATAGCCAAAAAGGCATTAAGAGTTGTTAACCTAATCCTACATAGCTTTTTCTCTGGTAATATCACACTACTAACCAGAGCATACAAAACATTTGCTAGACCAATACTCGAATACAGTTCATCAGTCTGGAACCCACATTACGTATCTGATATTAGCACAATTGAGAAAGTCCAGAAATATTTCACAAGAAGAGTTCTCCACTCCTCTACTCGTTGTAGAATACCTTATGCCACCAGACTTGAAATTCTAGAACTAGAAAACCTTGAATTACGCCGTCTTCGGTCTGATTTAAGCATGGTATATAAAATCATACATTGCAATGTCCTACCTGTCAATGAATACTTCAGCTTCAACCATAACAACACAAGAGCACACAATAGATACAAACTCAAAGTTAACCGCACCAAACTTGATTGCAGGAAATATGACTTCAGCAATAGAGTGGTCAATGTCTGGGATACTCTACCCGACTCTGTAGTTTCTTCCCCAAACCCCAAAAACTTTAACCTTAGACTGTCTACTATTGACCTCACCCCTTTCCTAAGAAGTCTGTAGGGGGCGTGCATAAGCGCACCAACGTGCCTACCGTCCCTGTCCTATTGTTTCTCTTATTCTTCTTTTATTTTTCTTATATGTACCCATTTCATGTATTCACAACTATGTATACACTTATACTTATTATCTTGTAAACAATTGGCAAATCAAATAAATAAATAAATAAATAAATAAATTAAGCATCATGCATCACTTCATAAAAGCCTGAGTCTTGGTGTACATTGATGCTTTAAAGTCCAGAGCATACTAGTTCAGTTCAGTTGTTAAATCACAGAATGTTCAATGCATGAAGAAGACACTGCAAAAAACAGTATCAATGCGTCATGGTTGAACATAGGGAGAATCTACTTCTATCTTCAACATTTTCATCGCGCCACATACAGTATATCGAAAGCTGTATGCACAAGCTCTTCTGCAATCTGTAACTTTGTGGTATCAAAACATTTTTTATTTGTAATGTTTTCAGCAAAAGGATACAAATTACAGACATATACAGTTTGGATTAAAACATGGAAGAATAAGTCAAGAAGGCATTATTTAAGATCTCTTCTCTTTGCTTACAATAATGTCCCTTTTGGATAACTATATAGGGCTACTACATTTTAATTATTTTGCAGAGCTCAAGAATTGATGCTAAGAGACAGTACTTAGAAACAAAACATTAATGATGTTCAACATGAGATAAACCTTTAAACTATACTATTTCAACATTTATACTGAAACTACGAGGGACTCCAACTTTGCTCAAAAACAGTAAGTTTTAGTACCTACTAAACAACCCATACCTGTTGGGTCATTTTTGCAGAGATATTTATTTACCTAAATAGACGAACAGAATGGCCATAGTGGGAAAAAAAATCAATGGGAGCAGGAGTGACTTCCAGGAGTCACTTCCAGGTTCCTGTCGACTTCCCTGTTGAGTTTCCTAGTGGGAAAACCAGAAAGAAGCAAGTTTGCTTGCTTGCCTCCCTATCTCTAATTTAAACTTTGTACCAGTTTCCTCTCTAAAAAATAACATATGACACCCAGATTGAGAAGTGTGCATGAAGGTGTGTGAAAGGTCCAGCCTGGGATGGGAAGAGCACATAAGGCATGGTGCAGGTTAGGAAGGATGTTGAAGGGTGCATAATAAATGCAGCAAGAGTTATGGCATTTGGAGTACAGCATGGGTCTGGAAGGGTGGACTGGGGTGAGTGAGAGGTGCTACTCAGATTGAGGAGAAAATGCAAGGCTGTAGCATGGGTGGAAAAGAGTGCAAAAAGTGTGCAACAGTTGCAATGTGAGTCGAGAAGGGCAAGTGGAGATGCACAAGTGGAGATGCACAAATGAGAGAGGTACAAATGGGGAGGCACAAGTACAGAGGATCTAGCAAAGTTGCAGGTATGAGGGAGCCCTGTGGCTTCCCCATTGAAATCACTCTGAGGAAACTTTGTACAAGTAAAGATTTTTCTCAAGGGGAGACTGGCATGGAATGTGGGCAATTACAATTAAGTTTACACTTCCTGCAGGATTCCCTATTGACACGTGGGAAGCTGCCAGGGAATGTTGAAAAAGTCTATCAAGTAAGCGCAGCTGAAGCGGCTACCTCTTCAAACTTCATTCCTAAGGGGAATACTGGGTCCCATGCATTCTGAAACGTCCTCTATTTGAGGTAACCATCATTTGGTTATAAAATGGTGGCCCTATGATGCACTGTTTTGCCCAATTGAACTTTATAGTCAAGACAGTTTTAGTAAAATATAGAAATATCAATTTTTTCAAAAATCCTTTGATTTTCTTAAAACAAGTGCTACAGTCCTATATCACCTTTAGTTAATAATTGAGTTACCTGTGCTATTGGTTAGTTATGATTACTTGAAATATGATTAAGGGCTCTGAGACCAGTCACTACTACCCTTTCATCTTTTTGAATTGCTCTGGTTAAGTGAATAAAATAGATAACTAAATCTGCAATCCACATCTAATTTCTTAGAAATAGGATTTATTGAACTCAGTGGGATTTTCTCCCCAAGTAGATATGCATGCATTACAAGTTTCATTCTTATTATCTTCTGCAATCAGTTTTAATTACTTCGTAAAAGTAGAAATTAGGGATTCCACCTACATTAGCCTTGCCATACAAATCAAATCAACCCTATATTCACTCCAAATACTTTTGTATTTTTATTTGGAATGGCCCTAAACCTTTTAACAAATGAAGGATTAATGAAAGATAACTCTTCTAGATCAACATGATAGGAACCAGTTCTGTTTTACAATTTAATGAGCAACGTCCAAAGAAATACAGGGAAGGATTACTGTACAAATAAAACTAAAGCAGGATTTCTCAGCCTTGGCTGGGGAATTCTGGAAGTTGTAGTCCATTTGCTTTAAAGTTGACAAGATTGAGAAACACTGCACTAAATTTCTACACTAAATTTCCAATCACCCTTTGGGACTCAAATTTTGTCTAGTTAAAGGTAAGTATATTTTACCATTAGACAAAACATTTATATTGTCTTCTCAGAGAAGTGAACGCTCAAGGATTTTAGCACAGTCCAAAAATGAACTGCAACCCTTATCCACAGCACACCTCAGTTATCAATTCCCATCCCCAACCATGGGATGAAAAAAAAAAGACCTTAAAAAGGATTTAATGCCCATGATTCAGAGAAAACAAACACTTAGCAATGCTATCAACCCTTTTTTTGGAATACACCCCACTAGTAAAGGAAGAGGTACTTCTAGATAAGGCTACATAAGAAGCATTTTCCTCTTTCTTACAAACACCCTGTTTGTACTTAAGTCAAAGGGTGGACTTGCCTCCTCGTTTCAATTCCTCTCCTTAAACCGCAAGCCCTGATCTACATGAAAGATTCAAAAGAGACTCTGTCCGGGCTTTGACAACACGAGGATGGGTTGCTAATTCTCCCAGATTAAGGCAAATGCCCATGGGTAGTTTTAAACACGAGGTTTCCTCCTCCCGTCCTCCTTCCCGTTCAATCGTGTCCAAATCTCGGAGACTACCGAACAAAGTATGCAGTGTTTTTGGCAAGGGCTCCCCCCCACCCAAAGAAGTGGTTTGCCATTGCTTTCTTCCTGAAAGAAAGTGAGGCGGCAGGCAACAAGTCACCCCGCAAACCTTGGAGAATGAATCACCCCTGGACTTTTGCGCAAGAAGGAGGAAGCCGAAGAAGCCGGAAAGCCGACAAAGTAATTTTGGGGGAAAGGAGACCACCGGTCCCTTCCCGTGGATCCCGCCTTTGAAAGCAACCCAGCGAAAGGGCGCCCTCCGCGGTTATGAGGCAGCTTCCTCCTTCCTTCGGGCAGGCGGAATCTCCCCGGCAGGGCGGCAGCGAAACCTCGCCGGCTTACTTACACACACAGAGCTCCACTACGTAGGCGTAATAGGACCAGGCCACGACCAGGGCGATGAAGACCACCGGCACCCACGCCAGCACCCTCTGGCAGCACTTGAGGACGTGCGACGGCGCCATCTTCCCCGCCGCTGAGCTGCCGCTACCGCCCGCAGGAGCCATCGGTGCCGCAGCCGCTCTCAGCGCCGCTTCTCCGCTCGCCGCTGCGGCGGTGCCTCCCGGCCCCCGCCCTTCCTTGCCTTACGCTAAGGGGGCAGGGCCTGGGCGCGCCTGCCTTGCGCAGCGACTCTCTACTTCCTCGGGAGTAGGAAGCGCGGCGAGCTGGAGGGAGAAAAGCTGCGGACAGCAGCTCCCCGCCGCTAAGACTGCGGGAGTTGGGGACGCGGGAGTCTTATAGCCGCCCCGCCGCCGCCGTCGTCTTGACCGGATCCGGCTCGGCTTTTCTTCCCTGCTGCCCGGCCGTTCTTCTCACGTACACCCAAATCGCCGCAAGCAGCCCTGCCCTCGCGGCTGAAGGAAAGAGGCGGCTCCTCTCTGCGCGATGCCTGGCCGGTCGCGGCGGGTAGTTCAGATGTTCTCGGACGCCATTCCCTTTGGGGAGTGGCCGAAGGGTGGGATCCCCAAGAGCCTGGGGTCGCTTTCTTCTTCCCTCTTATTCGACCAGTGGATCCCAACCGGGAGGGAAACCGCCCTGAGCGATTCTAGCGCCTTCTTCGAAAGGGTGTTCGTTCCTAGACAGACGAGCTCGAGTAGTTCGGGACAAAAGTCACAGGCAGAGTTGGAAGGTCGAACTTGGCTGATCCCTGGAGCTAAACTGGCTTAGATGACCGAATATATCACATTCGAATAATAAAAGTCTGTCAATCCCGGGTGGGTCCCTTGGGAATTATAGGGCTTTAGGCTAGACTGGGCTGTTAAAAGGAGCAAAACAACAACCAAGCTTTTCGGCGACGTTGCGAGATGGCCACTTCGCTGTCTACCTTGATTTGTGAACGTGGGAAAAGGGCGAGGTCTCCGCGGTGGCGACGCCTAGTTGGGCATGGCTTATCTTGACAGTTCAGTAGGATCAGATCTGGGTAATACTCAAATAATTGAGACCCGGTCCTAGGGCTGCATGCTCCTTTTAGGAAATGGGGGGGGGGGGGATCTCCTGCTTTTCATCCATGAACCCCCATAAAGAGCATTACCTCCCCTCCTATTTTTTCTTGTGAAGTTGCCAAGAAAAACTTATTTGGGTATTTCATAAAGTTGCCAGGAGTTATGTTTAGAGTTATGCCAGTTTGCCTTTATGAAGGGCAGAGTGGGTGTGACGGAAAGCTAAACATGCCAAGAATCATTTCCCCAAACCTGGACCTTTCAGAAGTGCTGGCAGCCAGTCCTGTTAGGTAGAGTGAAGCATTTGGAGGTCAGTGCTGATTTAGAAACCAACCTAGTTCTGTGACTGTCTTGTCTTGTGCTTTTGCAGTCACAATTCGTGAGAAGGTACAGAGTAAGATATGCCATCCAAACCTACCTATAGTCCAGCCATCTCATCTGCTGCCTTTCAACTGGTACATCAGTCAGCTACTGTATGTGAAAGCGAAGGGATTTTGGTAGAAGCTAGGTTACACGTTTTGTTTTGCAACACATGAAACATTTAATTCATCTGTATGAACTACAAAGATGTAATTAAACTTCATCTTCATAATTAACCCAAGAATAAGATGTAGAACATCGTTGCACACAGACATCTACTGATTAAAGTCTGTAACATTAGTGAAAGATGAATCATACAACTCTGTGTTACATATGTAGTATGTTGGGCCTGATATCAAAATGAATGTTGGTTCTCACTGCAATTGATAACTGCATCCTATAAAATTTAAATACAAAAAACCCATTTTGCAGGACTTATAACCTGAGACAAAGTGGTGATCCAAGGGACTACAGCTACTGCAGTTTAAACTACTACTAAATCAATGACTTAAATTGCCTAAGGCAGGGATGTCAAACTCACATTATCACAGCGGTGTCACATGACATATCAGGACTTTCCCCCGCTTTGCTGAACCGGGCATGGGGGTGGCCAGCAGGTGAGGCATCTGGCCCATGGGCCAGGAGTTTGACAGCCCTGGCCTAAGGTATTATATTCATATAATAAAATGTGTACTGTTTTGTATTGCATCAATTCCCCTCCCCACCCCTATGATTTCAGAAAAGGCATCAAGATAAATAATTTCAGTTTAACCTTTTTAATTAGTAAAAGTCTTATTTTATTATTGCTATGGTAAATGTTGGTTCCAATTAGTTATGCTAATGTTTTAAATTATTTTCATATTTATTGAGAACTGGAAGCCTTGTATAGTTTATTTATTCATAATCACAATACTTTTTTAAAAGTTCATCCCATTATACAGTGTTAAGGATATTCTTGTGCAATTTATTCAATCTTAGTAACTTTTAAGATGTGTGGACTTTTACTGCCAGGATTTGTCAAGTCAATTATGTGCATTCCTCTAATCAAAATGAATTTTACCAGCACTTGGGGTGCACTGAGGCTAACTGCTATAGATCATCATCCTGCTCCAACTCTCACTTCTTGTAGTGTTTATTTAGCGAGGTTAAATTTGGTCCATTAATTTTAAAATTCTCAATACATTCATTCAATTCAAGTAAAGGATGCGAGTTTAGTCACTCTTACTGATCTTACAAAGTCAGACCTCTTTCCAGAAATATTCATTTATTGTTATTTCTTTTGGCATACTCACCTGCAGTGCTATTATTGAAGAATGAGACAAGCTCCTTTTGTGGTTGAGCAAGATTTTCTTATTATTGATCAGTTGGGCAATGTCTTAGCAGACTGGATTAATGGAAATTTACAACCTGTTGAAAGACTGTAGTATTTTTAAGAGCTGTATAAAGACTCTACTTTCTCCATATGTGCTCACCCTATAATCTTGGTCAACATTTCCACCTTGCAAAGTAGGGGCATGCTACGCTTTGTGGCTATACACATTACATTTGTTGACACCTTCAACAAGCTATATCTTTTTCTGGGCTTGTGCAATAGCTGTAGGATCCTGGGAAAATATACATGCTTGAGCCAAGGACCTGCAATATCATTATCCATGTCTACATCTAAGAATCTTTTCGGCAATCTAAGAAACAGCAATATTCAAGGATTCTAAAAATATTAATATACAAAATCTCACTGTAAGCTTGTTACAGGAGTGCTTAAAAACATTGCTTTGGTTAAGGTTATCATTATTACAAGAATCCAAAAAGACAAGGCCCAAAAGAGAGAAAAGTTAAGACCTATTTAACAATCCAAAAGGATTTAGGATTTCAGTTTCTATTTATAAACTAAATATAAAATTATTTATATATAACCCCAATATTATATTATATTGAACTGTATATTTATATGTGCCTTTGATCAGTGCCTATGGGCTAAAATTATGAAAGTAATTTAGCAGTTTCTCATTCTTATTTTAGAAATGGTCAATTTAATCTTTGCAAATATGAATTAACAAGGAAAGAAAGATAAAAACACAGGGCTCCCCCTTGTGGGAGTTTATTTATTTTCAAATATAGACATATACTTAAGATTACAAAGCATAGGAAAATACAAGCATAGGAAAGAAACACTGTGAGTCTGGTCCTTGAATCAGTGTCATTGTTAAAACTTATGTAATTCATACAGATGATGTATTCTCAGTGGCGGCTTTGGCCTTTGGATGAGTCTTTCTTTTGATATATAGCAAATCTACACCCTCTAGGCCAGGGGTATCAAACTCGCAGCCCATGGGTTGGATGCGTCATACAGTGGCCACACCCACCCCTTTTAGTAAAGGGGGGAAATAGTTATGATACATCACGTCATTGCGAGTTTGATACCCCTGCTCTAGGCCTTTAGGAAGATGGTTAATATCTGGGTCTTCACCCTCAGCCTTTGGGCCAGAATGAGTACAGCTCCCATTTTCTGGAGGTATAGTATGTCAGCCATGTTTGCCATTAATTGTCTGCCTTGTTAACATTACGTTTTATTATATAACAATATTATTTATACTTCTTTACATTTGCCAATCCCAGAGAAATATCTAGTAAGCTCAGTATATTGTTTGGGTAGATTTATTTTATCTTCCAAATATCTTTTCCATTCAGTTGATGAAAATAAAGATTTTGGTTGCTTTTTCAGCTATAAATCAATGAAATGAAAACAAAGTAATAGCAATTCACTTAACTTCAGAAGAAATTTTTGTGAATCTGACTGCCAGATAACAAAAGATCCAGTGAAATATTTAGGACTTTACAAGATTCACTAAAGAGATACATCAAAACAATTACAATAAATTATGGAAAAAAATGTATCTATTTTATTTATTTTATTTATTTATTTATTTGATTTACAAGATAATAAGTATAAGTGTATACATAGTTGTGAATACATGAAATGGGTACATATAAGAAAAATAAAAAAATAAGAGAAACAATAGGACAGGGACGGTAGGCACGTTGGTGTGTTTATGCACGCCCCCTACAGACCTCTTAGGAAAGGGGTGAGGTCAATAGTAGACAGTCTAAGGTTAAAGTTTTTGGGGTTTGGGGAAGAAACTACAGAGTCGGGTAGAGTATTCCAGACATTGACCACTCTATTGCTGAAGTCGTATTTCCTGCAATCAAGTTTGGTGCGGTTTACTTTGAGTTTGTATCTATTGTGTGCTCTTGTGTTGTTCTTGCATGCTCAAATGCAAAAGGGGAAACATTTTTCCTTTTGTTTTGTTTTTAGTTTGTTTTGATAGCCTTCTGCCAGTGAAAACAGAGCCCGGAGGGACTACATATGGCCTGTTTTCGGCCACGACAGCCTCCTGCAGCCCTCCGCCAGCAAACATGGAACCCTGTTTTCAGCTGTGGCTAGCAGAGGACTGCAGGAGGCCGAGCTCCCTTTTCGCTGGCAGAGGCACCGCGGGCCGGTCCTTTACTGTTTCCAGTCTGGCCCTGTGGGCCAGATCTAAGTACCCCACAGGCCAGATCTGACCAGCAGGCCTTGAGTTTGACATCCCTGGTATAGACAATCCCGTTATGTCCCACTTGCTAAAACTATTCATTTCATTGGCAAAATACCAACCTATACTTAATCTATTATATACAATTCATGCTATTGTTCAAAATAAAGTACAGTAGTAATCACAAAAAGTACTGTAGATCTTTAGTTATCTAGAGCAGAGATGGAGAATTATGGCCCCTTTGTAACTTGGAATTTCAATTCCCAGAATTCCTCAGCCAGCATGGTTGGTTCAGGAATCATGGGAGTTGAAGTCCACAACTCATAAAAGCGCCATAGTTCCCCACCTTTGATCTACAGGAATTCAGTTTAAATAAGAACTTATTAAATTTCAGCAAAATAAGAACCTATCTCAGGTCACTGTTTTGCAAAGAATTCACATTAATCAATCTTTGCCTTGGATTCACAATCATATCAAAATGTCAAGTATATATTATAAATTGGAGAGAACCTGATCATGGTTCATTTCTGGCTGCCAGGAAATAAGACTAAAAAACAAAGAAAGATAAGTCTCCCCTTTTATTAAAGGCCAGAATTTTTCTTCACAGTAACATTGCTTAATCTCATGCATAAGTCTCAGAAGATATGAAAATAAGTTTTTATCATTTTAAAGATCTCCAATGGGGTATCTGCCTGGGGAAGGAGGAATCCTGACTCTTAATGAGAAGCTAGAAGACACAATAATACTAATGAACCTTGTAGTAGTGAAAAAGTCTTTTTGCACTGCATATTAACTGTCTCAGGTGTCTTCATTTAATTCAGGTCAATAACATGGATAACAGGAGACAAATATATGTATTTTAATTTCCTGAGATATGACTGCTAGATAATAGAACTGTTTTAATTTTATCAATTTTAAATCAATCATAAATTTCTGTATATAGAAGCTTGTCAACATATATTCTTGACATGTGATGTACTTAATGCAAGTTAGTTAGCTGAGCATATTTTCATGTTGAGGATTCAGCTTTAAAATAAATGATGGGACTAAGTAACTTTCACTCTCCTTCCAAAATTAGCTTATCCAAACTAACACTATTTCAGTAAACAGCATCAATGTATACTACAGTCTTTACATTATAAATATAAGTGCATTACAATATAAGTGCATTACAAAATATAAGTTTCCTGAGTGGACAACTGCTAGAATTCTAGGTAGGTTTCCAAGCATGTGAATTTTGAGGGTTGTCTCAGCAAATTTTGAAGCACTAGATTGGGGAAAGCTTTTGTACATATGGTGAAAATGTTTACTTCAAAGATTAATTTCCACTCATATATTTTACACTACTGTACTTCCTTCTTTCTACTTAACTGCAACAAAATTTAATATGTGCAACATTGGTTACTTGCATTTATCCAGGGCTATTCATATCTGTTCATATCATATCTCTTTCTGTTGTCTTCCTTAGCAAAAAATGTAATCCAGAAAACACCATGAGGGCAAGGATAAGGGTTGTTTTGCTTAAGAAGTCTTCTCTAGTACCATAAGTATAGACAGTGCTTTCTATGCAATAATAAGATTCACATCTTATGTACCTATTGTAGAATTTGCAATCAATATAGTGGATAAATAAAAATATTTGGTTTCTATATAGACTTTAATTTACATTTTCCTATTTTAGATGACACCAGAAAACTGTTTTGAAAAACCATAAAATGTTTGCAGAAACTGAGAAACATGTTAGATCACATATGGTCTGAGACTATTGTGTCTAAACATGGCTTAGATAGCAATTGTTCAGAGTTTCTCTGCATACAGAATCTATGTATGAAGAAAGAAAGAAAGAAAGAAAGAAAGAAAGAAAGAAAGAAAGAAAG
>NW_020720211.1:0-11667 GCF_900518725.1 Notechis scutatus | reverse complement strand
CAAGGAGTTAATGTTTATTACAATAGTTAAGATGAGATGATAGTTTGTTTGTCTTCTCGTCTTCGTAAAACTGGGGAACGCTACGGAGGAGTCACGTGGTGGAGGAGGAGCGTTCCTCAATTAAAGCTCAGCATGTGAGTGCAGAGACTGGAGCACCTCCCACTCTGGATGCTCTACGCAGCTCGTCAAGAAAGGGCGTATCAGGTAAGCACCAACGCCCATTTTTTACATTCCAGCATGGCTTCTGAAATGTCAAAAAATAAAAACAAACACAAAAGAAGAAAAATTATAGATGAAGGAAGAGTGTTCCAAGAAAAGTGGACAGATGAATACTTTTTTGTTGAGTCCAATAGTAAGGCAATCTGCTTAATTTGCAAAGAATTAGTGCCAGTTTTCAAAGACTACAATTTGAAAAGGCATTACATGACAAGACATGCTGAGAAATTTGCTGTGTATGAAGGAATGTGTCGTAAAGACAAAATCGCTGAACTGAAAAAAAATCTGTCATCTCAACAAAATTATTTTAAAAAAGTATTGATTCAATCAGATTCTATTGTCAAAGCCAGTTATGTGATTGCAAACCTGATAGCCAAAAAATCAAAACCATATTGCGATGGTGAGTTTATTAAGGAATGCATGGAAACCGTGGCTGATATAATTTGCCCGGATAAAAAAGGGGACTTTTCAAAAATCAGTTTGTCTCACCAGACTGTAGCCAGGCGAATTGAAGATATAGGAAAATCCATCGAAAAAGTTGTGAAGGGTAGAGCTGCTCATTTTAAATTTTATGCTATGGCGATAGATGAAAGTACAGATGCTACAGATACAGCTCAATTGGCAATTTTTATTAGAGGCATTGATGACAAATATAATATCACTGAAGAAATGGCTGCTTTAGTTCCACTGAAAGACACAACTAAAGCAAGAGATTTATATGAAGCTGTGAAAAATACATTACAGCAATTTTCTTTGTCATTTGCTAACATATCTGCCATAGCTACTGATGGTGCCCCTGCAATGATAGGTAACAGAGATGGACTTGTAAAATTGATAGAAGATGATGCAATTGCCTCCCAAAATTTCAGTATGATTAAATATCACTGCATAGTACACCAAGAAAATTTATGTGCAAAAGCTTTAAAGATGGCTAACGTCGTGCAGATTGTCATCAAGGCTGTAAATTTCATAAGGTCCAAGGGATTGAATCATCACCAATTCCAGGAATTCCTTAAATTTATGGTGCTGAGTATGGGGACATCATTTACTTTTCTGAAGTAAGATGGTTAAGTCGAGGGAAAATGCTGGCAAGATTTTATGATCTGAGAAATGAAATCAAGTCATTTATGGAATCTAAAACAAAATGTGTGCCAGAACTTGACGATGAAAACTGGCTCACAGATTTGGCATTTTTAGTCAACGACCACTCATTTAAATGAGTTAAACATGCGTCTTCAAGGTGAAAACCAATTGATCAGCACAATGTTTCAAACTATAACAGTGTTCGAAATGAAACTGAAACTATGGCATTCTCAAATGAAGGCAAAAAATTTGATGCATTTTAGCACATTGGCTAAACACGCCTCTGTGAACATGGAAAAATATGCAGCCTTGCTTTTCAATTTGGTACAGGAATTTCAGAACAGGTTTCAAGATTTTAGAAAAAATCAGCCATCTTTTCTGATATTTGCAACTCCATTTTCAGTGGACATTAATATATTACCTGCCAATTTGCAAATGGAATGCATAGAGCTTCAATCTGACATTCAACTGAAAGAAAAATTTGACCGTGTCTCTTTAATGGACTTCTATAAGATATATGTTCCCAGAGAAAAATATCCTTCACTTCACAATCATGCCTTATTCATGTCATCGCTATTTGGAAGCACCTACATTTGTGAGCAGCTATTTTCAAGGATGAAGCACACAAAGAATAAAACTAGAATCAAAATATCTGATGAGCACCTTGAGCACTCACTGAGAATTGCAACAAGTTCCATCGAAGCAAATATGGATGCATTGGTGGCAGAGAAACAATGTCAAACATCTCACTAACTTCATTTCCAAGTAAGTTTAACATGTTAACTATGTTTTCTATGGTTTTTTTGGATGATCAGGTATCGTTACTGTTATTTTATTTTATGTGCGGCCCAAACCAAATTTTCATCTTCTAATGTGGCCCAGGGAAGGTGAAAGGTTGGATACCCTTGATCTACACCAAAAAATAATAGGTTTTGAAAAAAGGAACATCTGTATGATAGGCGACTTTAACTCTATTGCTGACTATCAAAAAGACCATAGTAACGCGAGTAAGAACAAAAAAGGGAAAAGAGAATTCTCTAAGTCTTGTAAGGTTATGATGAAAGAATTAAATTTAGTAGATTTATGGAGAAAATTAAATCCAGAAGATAAACAATTTACATATTATTCTAATCTGCATAAAATATGGACAAGAATAGACATGGCCTGGATGAATGGGGAATTGGAGAATGAAATAAAAGAAATCGAAATTTTATCAAACGAATGGGCCGACCATAACCCAATTCAAATAATTTGGAGAGGCAGGAGAAAATCAAAGAAAAGATGGACTCTAAACACTCATTTAATAAGTGAAGAAGAGTATATTAGTAAGCTGAAAGAGGAATTATTTCCTAAAGGAAAATGACAATGAAGCAACTTCGAAACAAATTATCTGGGATACAATGAAGGCAATCATAAGAGGAATAACAATCTCTTATAATGCCATGAGAAACAAAAGAAAATATGCCCAACAAAACAAATTACAACAACAAATTAAGGAATTAGAAAATCAATTACAAAAACCCCCCAAAAACCAAAAAATACAAAATCAGTTAATAACTACTAAACATAAATTGAACCAATTTGAACAAGAAAAAAATGGAAATAAATCTGAAAATGACTAAGCAAATTTATTTTGAGTATGCAAATAAACCAGGAAGATGGTTATCCCACAAACTTAAAAAAGGGAAAGAAAAGAGATTGATACACCAATTAATGGATGAGAAGGGCGATTTACAACACGAGATAGAGAAGAAAAAAGTCATAAATACTCATAAATACTTTGAAAAATTATATAAAAAGGAAGAACTTAACGAGGATAAAATAAGAAACTATCTAGAGGAAATGAATGACAAAGTAATTGGAGAGGAATGGACAGAATTACTAAATAAAGACATTACATGGTCCGAATTGAAGTCAGCAATAGAGAATCAAAGTAATAACAAATCCCCAGGACCAGATGGGATTCCGGCAGAATTATATAAAGCAACCATGGAACTAATTGGACCACTGATGTTGGAAGTGTTCAATGAGGTACTTCTAGCAGCTAAGATGCCAGACTCGTGGAGGGGAGCATTGATTTCGCTGATCCCAAAGGAGGATGCTGACCACAGATACATTAATAATTACAGACCAATCTCACTCCTAAACGCTGATTATAAATTATTCTCTTCCATTATAGCTAATAGATTAAAACAAGTTTTAAACCCACACATTCATGAAGACCAAAATGGATTCCTCCCATTTCGACAAATAAAGAACAACTTAAGAACAGTCATAGATGTCTTAGAATTTTATGAAGCCCATCCAGAGAAACAATTCGCACTTATGTTTTTAGACGCAGAAAAAGCATTTGATAATTTAAATTGGTACTTTCTAATTCAAAAAATTTACAACATGAATCTTGGCACTAAATTTGAAAATATCATAACAACAATTTACGACACACAACAGGCCAATATATTAATAAATGGGGAACAAACAGGTCCAATAAAAATAGAAAAAGGTGTTAGACAGGGTTGCCCTCTCTCACCTCTTCTCTTTATATTCGCTCTAGAATCACTTTTAACACGTATTAGGCATGATTCTGAAATTAAAGGATTGAAGATCAAATCAGAAGAATACAAATTACAAGTGTTTGCTGGTGACATGGTCTTCTTTTTGGAAGAACCAACAGAAAAAGGACACAATTTAATAAAAGAATTAGAACGATTCGGCGAAGTTGCAGGACTTAAAATCAATTAAAAAAAACAAAATTAATGACCAAAAACCTAACAGAAGATCAGAAAAAAGAATTAGAGGCAAGGATGGGAATACATGTAACAAAGAAAGTCAAATACCTAGGAATATGGCTAACACCACAATGCAAATCACTTAAAGAGAATAATTACGATAAATTACTCCAACAAGTAAAGAATGATTTAGAATCTTGGAGTAAGTTGCAGCTTTCTTTATTGGGCAGGATTGCTTCGATTAAAATGAGTATTCTACCAAAATTCCTATACCTATTTCAGACAATCCCAATCAAATTACATAAATTTTTTTTTGAAGAACTAAATAAGATAACACTCAAATTTATTTGGCAGGGAAAGAAAGCTAGAATTAACGTAAAGGCATTACAAAATCTGAAGAGTAGAGGGGGATTTGCACTACCAAATTGGGAATTATATTATACAGCAGCCACCTTATTATGGCTAAAAGATTGGGTGAACTTACTCAATAAAAGAACACTACTATTAGAGGGTCACGATTTGCAGAGAGGTTGGCACGCCTTCTTATGGGAGGTGGGGAAACCCAAGCAGTCATATTTTCATAGACACCTTATTAGGGATTCTCTATTAACTAACTGAAAAAAAGTAAGGAAAAAACATTATCTAAAAGTACCGATTTGGCTATCAACAATGGAGGCAATGGTTCACCCCAACAATTTGGATATCTCAAAAATGATCAAATATAAAGACTTATTAGACTCACAAGGAAATCTGAAAACACGACAAGAATTACAAGAACGAGGATTTAAAATTGATCATTGGGCTTACCTTCAAATACACAGTAGATATAAACAAGACAATAAAGACTTTGGAATTTATAACAAACCTCAGCACTTAGATAAAATTTTATTAGGATCAAACAAAAAGAATATAACCAAATTTTACAAATAGTTACTGGAAGTAGAATTAGAACAAGAGATAGTCAAAGGAAATATGATAGCCTGGAGCAAGAATATTGGACGGAGTATTACACTAACAGAATGGGAAAGGATTTGGAACAGAAATAACAAGATCACAAAATTGGCAGCCTACAAAGAAAATGCATACAAAATGTTTTACAGATGGCACCTTCCCCCTTCGAGGTTGGCGATGATGCACCCCAACACGAGTCCAAAATGCTGGAAATGCAAAAGCATAGATGGAACTTTTTTCCACATGTGGTGGTCATGTAAGGAAACCCAGAATTATTGGCAAAAAATCAGGAAATGGCTGGAGGAGATAACCAAAGAACAAATCGAATATAAACCAGAGTCCTTCCTTTTAGGGATCTTTGACAAACAATTATCAAAAAAGACGAAATACATAATTATACACATCTTAACAGCGGCCAGGTTAGCGTTCGCTCAGTGCTGGAAACTACCCCATACACCCACTGAACAGATGATTATTCAGAAAATTCTAGACTGCGCAGAAATGGACAAATTAACTCTAGCCTTAAAAAACAAAGAGTCCTCAATATATTACAATAACTGGAATTCTTGGTATAACTGGTTAAAGCAAAGATAGATTGTGCATAAGATAAACTTAGTCAAGAGTAATTCAAATATAGATACCGATAAGATGTGCGTATACGATATAACTTAAGAAGAAAAGATCTTACAGACTGTCAAAAATGAAGATGTTTTTAATTGTTTACCTTCTGCTCTTTTTTCTTTTTCTTCCTTTTTCCTTCTTTTTTGTGTTTCCCTCCTTCTCTTCTCCTGGCCTCTCTTGGCCGTGTTATTTGTGTATATGTTGTAGATTTTTCTTTAATTGTAAAATTAATAAAATTTGTTTTTTTTAAAAAAAGAAATACTCTAATCAAGAAACCGCTAAAGAGCCATCAGTAAACAGCCCAACCAAAGAATCTCTAAGACCACCCTCACCAACAAGCCACTGGAATATAAACTCACAGCAAATAGCACTCCTTACTAGCACTGATGATATTACCTAGTTAGGGTAATGAATTTAACAGATAATCAGAGTTGGAAGGGACCTTGTAGGTCATCTAGTCCAACCCCCTGCCCAAGCGGGAGACCCTACACCATTTCTGATAAATGGCAATCCAATCTCTTCTTGAAAGTTTCAAGTGATGGCACTCCCACAACTTCCGAGGGCAAGCTGTTCCACTGGTTGATTGTTCTCACTGTCAGAAAGTTTCTCCTTATTTCCAGGTTAAATCTCTCCTTGTTCAGTTTCCATCCATTATTCCTTGTCTGGCTTACAGGCTCTTTAGAAAACAGCTTGACCCCTTCCCTGTGGCAGCCCCTCAAATATTGGAAGACCGCAATCATGTCTCCCCTGATCCTTCTCTTCACTAGACTAGCCATGCCCAGTTCCTGCAACCGTTCTTTGTATGTTTTAGCCTCCAGTCTCCTAATCATCCTGGTTGCTCTTCTCTGTACTTTTTCTAAAGTCTCAACATCTTTTTTATAATGTGGGGAACAAAACTGGATGCAGTACTCTAGGTGTGGTCTTACTAAGACCACTAGAGTGGTATTAGTACTTCCCTTGATCTTGAAAACAAGAAAACAAGTAAGCTCAGAGAGCATCAAGGACCCCCTCAGTGTTCAGTACCCATGGGTGGCCAAATGGCAGATATGTATATGTCGAAGGAGAAATCCCACTTCCACCTCTTCTTCTATCTGAAAAAGGACTCAAGTCAAAATAAACAAATATGCACGTCCCGAGGTCTATCGCAAACACACACGCAACTTGACTTTGGTGTCAATCAACAGGGACTACTTGCTCAAACCAGACAGCAGGAAACAAATTGAGGACCAGCCAAATATTTCAGAGAGAACATCAAAATAAGAGAATGAAATATGTATTCAGCATGTAGTGTGATGGAAAGAGCAAGAGAAGCCAGCATTTGGGGGGAGGGGGAGAGGGGGGGAGGGGGTCTCATCCAGGCTGACACAAATTGCAGGTGACAGCCTGCAAGATTATGACTAATTACAGTGTGTTTACATAGGAAAAGCAGGAGGAACAACCTGTCCAAGGTGGGTACAGCAGCAGAATACTAATCTCAAGACGGCTACCTGCTGAAAATATCCCTCATGTGATAAGCATCTGCACATACTGTACTTATGTATAGATTAGGAGCACAAACAAGGCCAAAAAGGCCATTTTGCTATCCTTGTGAATGTTTTCCTGCCAAGAAAGGAACTTTGTTAGCTTTCATTTATTTATTCCTTTTTAAACTCAATCTATAAGGCCACCCAAATTCTATGATGAATCTCATTTGCTAAAAATAGGGGGGGGGGGGAGTGAAAAGTTGTTTAGCCTGCAGTAAAGGCTTAGTTCAAAAGGTTGCTTTGTTGCTCTGAATATGCTGGCTGGCCTTGGTTGTAAGTCTTTTGGTCCACATTTTTTTTAATCAGTGTAATAAACATTGCATGCCTTCCTCAAAAACATAACAATTGGTATGATAAAGAATTTAAGTCACCTTGTACCCTACAATAGATGCTGTGAGTTTTTAGGGGATTGGAGGCTAAAACATATGATGAACGGTTGCTGGAACTAGATATGTCTAGTATCAGATGAAAAGAAGGACTAGGAATCACATGATAGCAGTAGCAGTGTTCCAATATCTCAGGGGCTGCCACAAAGAAGAGAGGGTCAAGCTATTCTCCAAAGCAGGACAAGAAGCAACGGATGTAAATTAATCAAGGAGAGAAGCAACCTAGAACTAAAGAGAAATTTCCTGACAGTGAACAATTAATCTGTTAAGATATTTACATATATGCCCTGATTGGTTGGTCCGTGGCGGCGGGAAATTGAAGAGCTGTCACTGGTTGCAGCAGGGGCAGCCTGGGGGTAGAAAAGGAGCTGCTGTTCTTTGTTCTGAACAATGTAATAAAGAATTTAAATAGTCGGAGGCTCCCGTGTCTTCTCTCGCCCATGTTTTTACACTGGCGACAAAGGTGGGATCCTGAGAGAAGAGGGAGTGAGACAACGTGGCTAGCTAACCGGACAAAGAACTCAACATGGCCAGGAACAATACGCCACCCACACCGTTCGACCTGACCACCGAGGAATGGGAGTCCTACGTCGATTGTTTCCAGATGTTCCTAGAGAGCAAAGACCTGGTAAATATTACGGAACAGAGGAAAAGAGCAGTTTTCCTCATGCATTGTGGTCCCACCGTGTTCAAGATGGCTAAAGCCCTTGCAGCCCCAAGCGATGTAAAGACGATGGTATGGCCAGATCTACAATGAATTCTGAGGGCACATTACACTCCCATGTCCAGCCTGGTCAAAAGACACGAGTTCTACCGGAAAGACCAGAAGGAAGAAGTAAGCATAAATGATTTCGTTGCCGGGGCATATGAATTCCTGAATGTGGATGAGGCAGTGAGGGATCATGTAGTCCTGGGACTTAGTGACCTGACCTTACAGAGCTGGCTCCTAATAAAACCAAAAATAACACTAAAAGAGGCCATCGAGGAAGCAGCCACAGTAGAAGTGTCGCAGTGGTCTGCCGCAGTTATGAGAAAAATGAGTAAGAATCCACCCCACCCCCCAAAAAAGACACTGCCGCCATTCACCACGAGGACCTCGAATCTGGGTCGGGGCCAGCAGATGATGAAGAAGTGAATCAACTCCACTCTGAGAGGCACCAGAAAAGCAGAGAAAGGAAGCAGAAGGAATTTTGGTGTATGGGTTGTGAAGGAAATCATCCTAGATCAGAATGCCGGTTCCGAGATGCTATATGCCAACGCTGCCAGCAGAAGGGGCACATCACAAGAGCATGCCAAGCATTCAAACCAAACAACTGAAGACCAAGACAAAGTACACCCCCAAGAACTAGGGAAAATCAAACTGAAATCCATGGGGATCAAAATAGCAAGAATAGATGGAACCATGAGCCGAGCACAAAGAGAAGTGAAACACACCAGACGGTAACCGTGGGCCACTCCAGTATACCAAACGCTAAGAAAGTACATGTTCACATCACAATAGAAGGTGAATCATGTAAAATGGAAGTGGATTCTGGATCTCTTCTATCAATGGTATCGTGGGATACAATCAAAAGAATAGTTCCCCTACTGACAAAAATGCAACTAAAGAAACAAAAGATAATCCTAAAAGACTATCAAGGAAACAAGATTCCAGCATTGTCATTGGAGAGTTCAGAGTATCCTTCCGAAATTACTCTGGAATCCTGCCTTTAACTGTGGTCAACCGGGACCGGCCAAGTCTGCTGGGGCTTGAGTGGTTCAAGCTATTGGGAATTGAATTCATGGGCATACACAGCATCATGGATAGCGAGTGGGAGGACCAACTGATAGAGGAATTCCAGGATGTCTTTGACGGAAAATTAGGCAAGTACTTGGGGTCCCCTATTTCTTTTAATTTAGACAAAATCTTGCCCCGATCAGACTAAAAGCAAGGTGAGTTCCCTTCGCACTTAAACCAAAAATAGATGAACAGTTAGACAAGCTCATTTCTCAAGAATCCATAGATCATGCGAAGTGGGAAACCCCAATAGTCACCCCTATAAAGCCAGAAGGATCTCTGCACATATGTGCGGACTACCACACAACCCTGAACCGGGCTTTACAGCAGAGCGTGTACCCCGTTCCAGTGGTGCAACACCTTTTGCACTCCTTGGGGCGGGGAAAATTTTTCGCAAAGCTAGATCTTGCACAAGCCTACCAGCAATTACCAGTAGACGCTGAAACAGTAGAAGCACAGACAATTGTGACTCACAGAGGGGCTTTGAAATGTAACCGTTTGTAATTTGGGGTGAGCGTTGCCCCGGCACTATTCCAGAGCCTCATGGAACGCTTACTGCATGGACTAAAGGCGGGGTGCCTTATTTTGACGATGTCCTCATCTCAGCCGAGAACAAAGAGCAATTACAAGATCGCTTAAAGGAAGTTCTCAACCGTTTCAAGGAGGTGGGGCTTAAAGTAAAAAAGAAAAGTGCCAGCTAGCAGCCAACCGGGTATAATTCCTGGGGTTTTCAATATATAAAGACGGCATCCACCCCATGGACAGTAAAACCAAAGCAATCAGGGATGCCCCCAGAGCAAAGAATAAAACTGAATTACAAGCTTTCCTGGTACTAATTAACTTTTACCATATATTCTTACTGCAGAAGGCAACTGTAGTGGAACCACTCCACAGACTGCTTGACAAGAAAGCAGCCTGGGTTTGGGGAAATAGAGAAGAGGCAGCGTTCAAAGAAATAAAGAACTTAATTACATCAGAACGCGTATTGATTCAATACAATGAAACTTTACCGATAATAGTAACTTGCGATGCATCAGAGTTTGGGGTGGGCATGGTACTCAGGCACCTTTTGCCAAACGGAAAGGAAGCCCCAATAGCATTTTATTCAAAGACATTATCCAATCCTGAACGAAATTTTAGCCAACTAGACAAGGAAGCGTTAGCTGCAGTCACTGGAATCAAAGCGATTCCATGAATACATATATGGACAGAACTTCACCTTGATCACTGACCACAAACCCCTTTTGGGCATCATTGCAGGGGATAGAACCACCCCAAACATCGTGTCCCCCAGAATGACCCGTTGGATAGAATTCTTATCTGCAAACAATTTACAACTTGATCCATAGCCCAGGAAAAGAGATTGATCATGCAGATGCATTAAGCAGATGCCCCCTGCTCATCGAGGACAAAGACCCAGTACCAGCCACTATACTACTGATAGAGTGCAACGAGCACCAGTTACAGCATCCAATATCGAGAGAGCAACTGCGAAAGTCAGAACTCTGGTGTGCATTTTGAACTGGGTAGGGAGGGGGTGGCCTGAACAGGAACAAACCGAAGAAACTAAACCTTTCGAAAACAGACAAACTGAACTATCCATACTGAAGAGTTGTATCTTGTGGGGTGATCGAGTTATAATTCCAGCAATGTTAAAGGATGAAATAATGGAGATGTTGCATGCAGGGCACCTGGGGATAGTTAAAATGAAATCATTAGCAAGGAGCTATGTGTGGTGGCCAGGGATGGATAAAGAAATAGAGGCCTGGGTCTCCGCCTGCCAGGATTGTCAGGAAAACCGACCAGCACCACCCATAGCACCCAAACACGAGTGGGAATTACCCAGGGAACTCTGGTCTAGAATACATATCAATTTTGCGGGGCCAGTAAGGGAATACACATTTCTTATCGTAGTGGACGCATACTCTAAATGGCTGGAAGTCAGCATCATGCAATCCACAACGACAGAGGCAGTAATAAGAACCCTAAGGAAACTATTTGCTACACACGGCCTTCCGGATATCCTAGTATCTGTTGTGGTTCACCGGCAGCAATCAGGAAGGCGACTCGGGACTAAGAATGCTAATTAATGGCCCCTCCCTCTAGGAACTATATAAGCCTGGTTTCGAACAGCTTTTGCCTTTGCAAAAGGCAAAAGTTCGAAGGAGTTAGTGTGATGATTACAGACTCCGATTTATTGGACTAATTGGCTGCAAGCCAGGGGTGGGTTTCTACCGATTTGGACTGGTTCAATAGAACCGGATGTTATGAGTCTGGGCAGTTCGGAGAACCGGCAAATCGTGCCCCTGGCTGGCCCTGCCCCTTCCTGCCCATCCGCTCCCTGCCCCGCCCAGTTATTCCTCATCTCACCTGCCATTGCT
>NW_020720210.1:0-11668 GCF_900518725.1 Notechis scutatus | reverse complement strand
ATAAGGACAGGAGGAGTGGTAGTCATTTGGAGATCAATCATCTATTGCCGTCTTCTCCCAAATCTCTTCTGTGTCTGATCTGAGCCATTTTAACTCCATTTTAACTAAAAAGCTCTTCCCTGTTTTTCCCCATATTGTCCTGCTCTGGTTTTTCTTACCCCACATTTGAAAGTTCTAAAGAGCATTGTGCTAAGGAGCAGGGGTGGGATTCAATTATTTAAACAACCAGTTCTGTGGGTGTGGCTTAGTTGGTGAGCGTGGCTTGGTGGTAATGTGACTGGCAGGGTGTGGCCAACTCAACATTACTCACATCGAGGCACACATTTCCTCGCCTGGCCTCTCATGACTGTGGGGATGCTGCAATAGTCGAAAGTGTGAAAAATGGTTATAAGTTACTTTTTTCAGTGCCATTGTAACTTTGAATGGTCACTCAAGCAAAATACCAGCAAAGGAGGGGAAAAAACCTCCAGAGACAGGAAGTCAGGAAGTCTACTCCTGCCAAGAATGTAAAGAGAGGCAGTTTCTGTAAGCAACACCAGAATGTTTCCTTCCTGCCTTCCTTACAGGATTAGGCCAGTAATTTCTTCTAACAACTGGTTCTCCGAACTGCTTAGAATGTTAACAACCAGTTCTAGCAAATAGGTGTGAACCTATAGAATCCCACCCCTGCTAAGGAGTAAAGTGTTGCATTATTCCAAGAAGCATGACATAGGTGGATTTGAACCCAACCCCATTCCCTTGAAGCAGCAGGACTCCTGACACCATCTTTTTTATTTTATTTTATTTATTTTTATTTGTCAATTGCTTACAAGATAATAGGTATAAGTAAAAACATAGTTATGAATACATGGATACATATAAGAAAAAATATATATAAAAGAAACAATAGGACAGGGACAGTAGGCATGTTGGTGCGCTTATGCACGTCCCCTACAGACCTCTTAGGAAAGGGGTGAGGTCAATAGTAGACAGTCTAAGGTTAAAGTTTTTGGGGTTTGGGGAAGAAACCACAGAGTCAGGTAGAGTATTCCAGATATTGACCAAGCTGAAGTCGTATTTCCTGCAATCAAATTTGGTGCGATTAACCTTGAGTTTGTATCTATTATTTGCTCTTGTATTGTTATGGTTGAAGCTGAAGTATTCATTGACAGGTAGGACATTGCAATGTATGATTTTATATACTATACTTAGATCAGACCAAAGGCGGCGTAGTTCTAGGTTTTCTAGGTCTTCTGGGTGCTGTGAGAGATGTGAGTGATAGTGACAAGTTACAATCGAACAATGAAGCAATAGCTGGTGGTGTATCTCATTGTATCACCATGGTGGTACAGTGGTTAGAATGCAGCAAGGTGGATGGATATTCACAGCAGTTTTTCCTTCACCCACTGCAGCTTTCCCTAGCTGTCCACCTCCATTCTAAACAAGCAGCCAGAGCAGCCTTCAAACTGCTTCACTTTTAGCTCTGGCTTTTACAAAGGAAATAAACAAATAAAAACCCATTATAAAGATAAAGGTAACGTCTATGGTAAGTCTATAAAAATGATAAAGGTAACTTCTCTTTTACTTTTGGTTCTGCTGGCCATGCAGACACATCTAAGTAATTTTTTAGCAATAATATGGAAGACGTTTGCCACTGCCTTCATCCAAAATGTTTGCTCAACCGTTCTTGGCATATCCGGTGGACTCCCAACCAACTGCTAACCAGGTCCAATCATGCTTAACTTTGCAAGATCAAGCAAAGGTATTCCTATCTATCTGGGCATTTATTATGCTATAAACACCAAAAAGAGCAAACCTGTTCAACTTTCAAAATAATGCTTAAGGAAAAAGAAACTGTTTATGGGCTCTTTTGTTTGGCTTGTGGTCAATTTTTTCTCTCTCCTCCTTGTAAGCTGATGAGCAATCACTTCCAAGATCTTCCCTTGACCTCTGGGACAGTTACTGCTGAATTAAAGTGAAATGATTATAGTGTCTCACTTGAACCCATTAAAGATTCAGCACTGTCTGGAGTGAATTGCAAGACTCACTGTCAGGAGGGTTTAACCCTAATGCACAAATTGTGGTGTGGTTATTTTCAGGTGCTGGCAATGCTGTGGGTACTCGTACAAGCATGTCTTTATGATAGAAGCACCAAAACACATTGCTCCAGTTCAACAAAACCCAAAACTAGAACTACTTTGGCCAAGAGCAGTATGTTAGGACTACTTCAGGAGACTGGATTTCATGACATTCATGACACCTTTTCTTGTATAGTTGGCCAACTCTCAACCATGACATCTCAGAGTTGGGACTGAAAGGGAGCTTCTCTTTCAGATTTCAACAGATGGGCAGGAGTCCCTGGGAGAAGGTAGTCCTACAGAGGCTCAGGTCCATAGCCTGGATGGGCTTTAAAGATGATAAATAACATCTTTAATTGCCCCTAGAATCGAACTGGCAGTTTTCAGAGCAGAGATGTCAACTTTGTGAGTGGGGCAAAGGAACATTGTTCCCTTCATGGTGCTGTGTTGTGGCTATGTGATAACAACAATAGGACAACCGACTCTGTAGTCTCTTCCCCAAACCCCAAAAACTTTAACCTTAGACTGTCTACTATTGACCTCACCCCTTTCCTAAGAGGTCTGTAGGGGGCGTGCATAAGCGCACCAACGTGCCTACCGTCCCTGTCCTATTGTTTCTCTTATTCTTCTTTTATTTTTCTTATATGTACCCATTTCATGTATTCACAACTATGTATACACTTATACTTATTATCTTGTAAACAATTGGCAAATCAAATAAATAAAAATAAAATAAATAATGCAGAAGTCTGTAGAGATTTTCAGTCATCGAGGTCATTGTTGTCCCAAAGGTGCCTTTTCAGGAGACAACTGGACTTTCTTAGTTTTTTCTTTGAAGATGTTTCGCTTCTCATCCAAAGAGCTTCTTCAGCTCTGACAGAATAGTGGGGAACAGAAGGATTTATATACCTTGCAGACAGGTGGTTTGGAATGCAAATGACCAGCTGTCTGCAAGGAGTGTAAATCCATCCGTTTCCCACTATACAGTCAGAGCTAAAGAAGCTTCTTGGATGAGAAGTGAAATGCCTTCAAAGAAAAAAACAAGAAAGACCAGTTGCCTCCTGAAAAAAGCACCTTGGGACAACTAATGCAGAGCTGTAGAAGAATTTTTAATCTGATTTGTGTAAGCAGAATCCAATTTTTTGAGGTGATACTTGTACAGAAATGAAACAAAGATTTCCTGTACTGTACTGGTTAAAAGTGTGCACCAGTAGAGGGATACTTTTAAATGCTTTGCAGATACAAGGATCCAATAAAGAAGAATATTTATAGCTCAGAGTTGAAATGAGGGGGTCCTGGGTGTTTTCTGAGCTTGCTGGTTTTCTTACAGATGTTTCATGACCCAAACTTGGTAACTTCATCAGTTCTGGCCTGCATTGATGATGTTATCTAGTTTGGGTAATGTAACATCTGCAGGAAAACAAGCAAGCTCAGAGAACATCAAGCCTCAGATACAAGGATTGGCTATAACAATCCAACTGTTTCTTTAAAAAAAAACAACCCACCAATGTTCTATTCTCTTTCTCCTCTCCAAATTATTTTTGCATTGTTTACAATTTACAGTGGTTCTGCAACACTGCCTACAAGGCACACCAGATCTGTTTTACTGATCTCTTATAACCGCACAATGTAGAAATAGTTCAAGTAGACAAATGAATACATCAATCTTTCTGCTTTTCTTTTCTCTTTTCTTGTACTTGCAGAAGCTGGATTGAGTCTGAAAGGCTATTTCAGGCTGGAGCTAATTTGGTTGTCATACTGCTGCACTCAGTGACCTTCTGGGGCAGGAAAGCCAGAGGTAGAAGGGTGCAGAAATCATACAAAACTCAGCCACCCAGCGCAGCAAAATAATTTCCCTGCCTTTATCTGATGGAGACGAAGTGCTGATTCTTTGTCACTGAAAAGGTATTTGCAGAATTATTTGAGTAAGAAAGCAACAGACATTACTAGATCACAATTTGCTGCAAGGAGATATGTATACGATTTTGATGATTATTTTAAGGTTTGTGTCATACGTGAGCTTTCTAAATAAATTACTGCAGCCATTAAAAAAAACAACCAGGAATCAATGACAGCAATAAATAGAAGGATGTGCATTTCAAGCGAATGTATGTCTTTCTTCTAACAGTCCTGCAATATTCAGTCATTGTGTATTTGGAATGTGGTTATATTTTTTTGACTGCTCGAAGGCTCCAATTACATAGAATGGCTGCATAGTAATTTGTGTATTCCTACAACAGGTCATGTAACTATCCAAAAGCTAAGATTGTAATAAAAGGTGACCAAGTTTGCAGGCAAAGGGGAATTTTCTTGAGAGTGTTTGTACTGCCTACTCAAGGTCCTTTTGCCCTGAGGATGAAAACCCCTTGCAACAATTGCTACATTGTTGGCCCAAGCTCTTCCATTGAGGAACCAAGTTGCCTGCATTTTGATATGAAATGGCAAGACTTTGAGGTCAATTGGAATCCGTGTTTGAGAAAGGCTTTAGTTTAATATGATAACGAATTTTACCTCTCAGCATTGGTTACTGTTATGTCTCCCCTTTAATTGCAGGCGAGCAAAACAAAAAGCAGCTGTTTCAGAATTAGTTCAAATCAAAAACAAACCCCCACAAGAGAACGGCTGGAGTAAATTCCAATACACAGCAATAAATCCAAACTCTGTCCGGCAATCCTGGCGTGGCAGTAAAATCACAAGCCTCAGAGAGTTTGCTGCATGTCTTCACTCCCAATTAGTCACTTTGCTTCTGGCGAATTCCACCAGCCCAGCCGTGTCCTTTTATTCACTTATGAAGCGTGCTAATTTCCCTAATTAATGACTAGCTCGACGCTTCCTTTCTAACTGAGTTTGTCTTCTCAGCCTCCTTCTGTTTCTGACGTCTAGCCATAAATTCTCCAAATTTTCATCTCCACTGGAAAACTCTCTCATGCCTTCCCTGTCAGCCATTCCCGGCTGCTGATCAGATAAAGAACCAGAGGAGGTCGAAGGTCCTGACACTTCTATTACTTCAGGTCTATCTTCCCTTCTCCTCATCCTGGTTACTATCCAAATCACTAAGCAATGCCGGCTCATATTTTGCTGCCATGTCCTCATCACTTGAACTCATATCTGCCACAGGAGCAGAATCCAAATCCGGAGCCACAACAGGTTACCATGTGTCCAAGACATTCCCCCCCCCCCCCGTCATACAATTCTATTAGAAGCACCCAACACTTCTTCTTAGTACAGCATATCTGCTCCAAGTGGACATCAATGACCTACCCTGTTAGCCTGGGCCCCATTTTCTGGATCTGTCTGTCCAAATGGCTGTGTGTTAGTCCTTTGAGAGGTTAGGTTGCATCTGACCATATCGTGCTGGCTGAATACTGTAATTAGAACCACTTTTGTTAACTTTCCATTTAGGAGTTGGAGGCCACCCAGAAGTAGAAGGGATTTCATTGACATACAGTTTCTGTGATTAGGTTAAGAATTGGTTATCCTTGCACCCCACCATTTTTATAGTATAAAGTTGCACAACATAGGGGAAAAATTCTTTAAAATGCTTAAAATATTATGGTTTGGCTTCAAATTAAATGTACAGTTTCTCAGACCAAAACAATGCTAATAATAAGTGGCACTCCAGCCATCTAGGATGAATAGCAATACCAATAGCACTTAGACTTATATACCGCTTCATAGTGCTTTACAGCCTTTTTTAAGCAATTTATAGAGTCAGCATATTGCCCTCATCTGGGCCTTCATTTTACCAATCTTGGAAGGATGGAAGGCTGAATATTGTCTTGGGTAAAATTGGTGGCTTTAACTTCTCCCTGTCAGGGAGAAGAGTTCAGGATTGGAAGGCTGAAGACTCATCCTTGACCTGCTCATATGTCAGATATCCAAGAAACCTTGCTTGCCATTCAAAACAGGTTATTAATGAAGACCAACCTAGACATTTGTGTGATATGATTGGTAGGATTCAATTTTTTTTTACTACCAGTTCTGTGGGTGTGGCTTGATGGGTGTGGTGTGGCTTAGTGGCATGGCAAGGGAAGGATAGTGTAAAATCCCCATTCCCTCCCCCTCCTGGGGGAAGGATACTGCAAAATCCCATTTCCTCCCTATCCCACTAACCTGCTTTCCAGCTCCATTCTCCTGTGCAGGGCAACAAAAGGAGACCCAGCCGATCAGCTGGGACTCAGGAGGCAGAGAATAGATGGGGACAGAGCCAGTCAGAGGTGGTATTTGCCAGTTCTCTGAACTACTCAAAATTTCTGCTACCGGTTCTCCAGAACTGGTCAGAACCTGCTGAATACCCACCTCTGGATTATGGCTTCAATGGTTCTCTCCTCTCATCCTTTGTAAACCCAAGGAAGGGCCTTTCTTTATCTCTCTCTAATGATGTGCTCTGCTTTGGGAGACAATAACTGTGCAGTAAATGGGATAAAGGTCTAACAGAAGTCATATAGGAAAATCACACAACAGCGTGCATTCTTGCAGGTAAGTTCCAGTGAAATGAATGTAACTTAGCTTAGCAATGATTCACTCTTCCCGAGTATGACTAATTTTGGATGCAACCCAACAGGTCTTATCTAAAATCCTGTGCAAATAAAGGCTGCCATTGCATAAGCCAGAAAACATGAGTGTGACAATTATATTCTAAAAGTCATCCCCATCCCCAGCTAAGGTCATCCCCATTGGCAGCTAAGGTAAGCGCTCTGGATCCCAGCATTGCTGTACAAAGTTGATTATTTCACAGATTGTACCTTCCATATAAATGTGGCTAGTCCTTAGCTTTCCCGGATTCTGTGAGGCCATATGCAGGTGTAAGACAGGGGTGGGGAGAAAGAAGCATCTTTCACTGTTTTATGAAACAATGAATCCAAGACATAAGAAGCAGCAAAGAAAGTGGAAATATCCCTTTAAGAATAGAAGAGGTTTCAACCAGAGAAAGAATTGTTAATATATCTTAGGTGTAGCACAGACTTTGCTCTGTGGGAAACAGCTTGTGTTAGCAGACACATTTGGAACTGGAGAAGAACAAATCACTTGAAAACAAAGTGTCTTGGACCAATAATCTTTTACAATTTTTGCTACCTTCAAAATGAAAAAAAGACCTTTTGATTTATTTAGGGATGTCTTTTTTATATGATAATATTGAAAAGGTTATGTCTATGAGTACAATAAAGATTTGATTTGACGATTTTCATGGACCAAATTCTGATTTTTGAAATGTTGCCTTTAAAACAACATAATAACCTTTTGAAAGATGATAACTTCGCCAAAAATGATGTGAAATACCTTTGGTTTTTAAAAAAATTTATTATTATTTTTTAAAAAACAATATAAACCATGAGTACATCAGAAAAGTTGCAGCAATTCTGTAGAGAGTGGAGTGGCTGTTTAGGAATTTGAGACTTTCCATTATCACATTCAAGCTTTTATGAAGACATACATACATTTCAAGCATGTTTCCTATACGTATTATCTATTTATATGCTCTTTCCTTAATATTTAATAGCTTCTCATATACAACATTTTATTCTTTTTTTATAACCACCCCGTGAAATAAACTGATGTCATGTTTTCCAGCTTGTAAATTATGGTTCAGCCCACAAGCAAAGCAGCTGCTTTTATCCTGATAAGATTTAGTTCATCCTGGACCTTCTCTTGCATATAGTTTACATGAACTTCACATTCCTATCAATCTGAGTTATCAACCTGTGGCTTCCCTGAAGTGCGACTGCCAGCAGTTTCAGGTAGCATGGCCAATGTTCAGAGTGAGGTGAGGGGGAAAGATCAGAAACTTCAGGAAGTTGCTCACTCTTGCAAAGCAGTGAAGAAAATTTGCTAGACCAATACTTGAATACAGCTCATCAGTCTGGAACCCACATTACTTATCTGATATTAGCACAGTTGAGAAAGTCCAGAAATATTTCACAAGAAGAGTTCTCCACTCCTCTACTCGTTGTAGAATACCTTATGCCACCAGACTTGAAATTCTAGAACTAGAAAACCTTGAATTACGCCGACTTTGGTCTGATCTAAGTATGGTATATAAAATCATACATTGCAGTGTCCTACCTGTCAATGAATACTTCAGCTTCAACCATAACAACACAAGAGCACACAATAGATACAAACTCAATGTTAACCGCACCAAACTTGATTGCAGGAAATATGACTTCAGCAACAGAGTGGTCAATGTCTGGAATACTCTACCTGACTCTGTAGTTTCTTCCCCAAACCCCAAAAACTTTTAACCTTAGACTGTCTACTATTGACCTCACCCCTTTCCTAAGAGGTCTGTAAGGGGCGTGCATAAGTGCACCAACGTGCCTACCGTCCCTGTCCTATTGTTTCTTTTATTTTTCTTATATGTACCCATTTCATGTATTCATAACTATGTATACACTTATACTTATTATCTTGCAAACAATTGACAAATCAAATAAATAAACAAATAAATAAACAAATAAATAAACAAATAAATAAATAAATAAATAAATAAAATGTGGACAGTAGACTGATATTCCAGGTGGATAGGATTCTTTTTGAACAACCTTATTAGTGAATGAATCAGCTGTGATACGAAAAGAAAGGGGATCCTGGAACTATTTATTTACCTATTCTTTTTTTAAAACCCAAATTTAATCTGCTTTTTTGTAACTGTAATGTAACAAACTGTCCAAAATGCCCCAAATCTATATATATATAAAAGCGAATCATCACAAAATCACATGCATCATCACAAAATCCCCAGAACCGTAAAGCCTACAAACTTGAAATTTGGCACGTATGTTCCTCTTGGCTTCTAGGTGCTCACTAAGAAAAGATTTTTCCAAATGATCATCAGAGCATTAGTATTTCATATATTATTATTAACACGCTCTGATGCTAAGGAGTTCTACTCCCCTCCCCACCTGAAAAGAAATCTCTTCCAAATGCAAAACAAAAGCAGAGGAGAGGAGTTGCAATTTCAGTTTTAGTTTCACAGCACCAAGCAGCTTTAGTACAGGACAGCTGAGCTAAGCCACACCCAGTTTCCTTGCTTTCTCCTTCTTGCTCACACAGCAAATACGATTTCAGTTTCCAAACAGCCCTCAATTCTCTCACACACTGACAGGATGCTGGCCAGATGAATACCGATGGATGCTAGTAAGCAGAGGCAGAATTTTTTCCCCTTATTTTCCTCCCCAAAAACTAAGCCCAACCACATAGTTTTGTAGCGAAGCACGGTTATCAAGCTAGTCTTTAATAATCTAAAACCTTTGACCATTCAGAATAATAATAAACAGGCATTAGCAAATCGAGCTCATGAAAAATCTGGATTATGTGCTACGTCCTGAGCTGATGTGAAAAATCGTAAAAGGTTCAGTACTAGTGGTAACTAAACACAGAGGGAGTCCCACAGCTGGAATTTCCACTGACCACTGCAAATACTATATTCACCACATTTGCAGCATTGTGATGGGGGCGAGGGAAGGAAGTGATTGTATCCCTCTGCAATTCAAGGAATTTCTACTCTGGCCTGCTGCCTCTCTCTCCCTGCCATGCGTTGGATTCCACCCATCCAATTAAAATCCTTCCAATTTGTCATGTGATGTATTGGATGAACCCTTCCTCACTGGACCAGTTAGATCATTCTACCACCTGGACAGAGTCATCTTATGGGGTGGCAGGGACAGGGCCATCTTAAGAGCATTATGGGCCCCAGTCAAAGCAGTGTACCTGGGCCCCCTATGATAACTATTCACAGGAATAAAAATGTAAATGGTCGATAAAATTAAACATATATTAATTTTATTGGCACTTCCAACAAATAAATATGTAATAAATAGGTTGCTGTATTTATATGATTCAAGGTGCATTGAAGGGTTAACACACATGGGGGCCCCTTTGCTCGTGGGGCCCAGGAGCAAGTGCCCATCAGGTCCATGTGTTAAGACAGCCCTGGGCAGGGAGGCTCCCTGATTTGGAAGTAAGGGAGCAAGGGCTAGTTTGTTGCAGAAAAAGATAATGTATGTTTAAAGAAAATCTGATGAACCGAGCAGAAAGGGGGAAGGGAGTTGCAAGAAGCAAGTCCCACATACTTATGCCAACCTTGATAGAGGTAGTCCTGGACTTACAACAGTTCATGTAACGACCGTTCAAAGTCACAACAGCACTTAAAAAAAGTGACTGGTGACCATTTTCACATTTGCGACCATTGCAACATCACGTGATCAAAATTCAGACACTTGGCAACTGACTTATATTCATGACGGTTGCAGTTGTTTCAGGATCATGTGGTTCCCTTTTGCGACCATCTGACAAGCACAGTCAATGGGAAAACCAGGTTCACTTAACAACGGTATCCCTAACTTAACAACTGCCGTGATTCACTTAAGAACGGTGGCAAGAAAGGTCGTAAAATGGGGACAAATTTACAAATTAACAAATGTCTCACTTAGCAACAGGAATGTGAGGCCCAGTTGTGGTTGTAAGTCAAAGACTACCTGCATGGATAATCTGGACTGCTTTTGTTTGTTGCCCTATCCCCAAGCACTCTTTCCAAGGGGCCATTTTAGAGGTCCTTTGGTTCTGGGGTCCTGGATTGTGACTTGAGGTCCCCCTTTAACTTCATTTCATGCTTTAGTTCTTCTGCTGTGTTTGTCTCCTGTCAAAAGGCAACAAAAAAGAGACACACTAGTATTTGCTTGCAGTGGTGGGATTCAAATAATTTCATAACCGGTTCCCTGCCTTAATGATTTCTTCCAACAACCAGTTCACCAAACTGCTCAGAAAGTTAACAACCGGTTCTCCAGAAGTGATATGAACTGGCTGAATACCACCAATGCTTGCTTGTTGGTTGAAATGCTAAAGTAAATCTGGTGCAGCCAGGAGAGTGCTAACAGGGATTCCCCAAATCTTGTTAACACCAAGTAATTTAGGATTTGGGGATTCGAAGAAAGGGTGGTGTTTTTTTTGGTAGAAGTACACTACGCCTTCAGAGACTTCACAAGGGGATGAGATCTGCAAATTCTTTTACTTCCTTTAAGGTCATGAGGAAAATCAGCTGTGCCTTTCCTTGGGGGAGAGTGACTCATTATGAGATAATTGCACCTCAGTGGGATGCCTTTCCCCCTGTAATTTTCCCACTTTAATTCAGAGGGCTTCTTTAGGGCTCAGGAAAAAAGGGCAGGGCACTTCCCAACAGCTGTCCAGTTGCAACTCTGTCCTTTCATTTCAGCACTTTGGGAGTGTACAAACTGAGGCTGAAGCATCACTTAGTACACCTCTTCTTAATTAGGGCTGCTTCAGGTTTCTACCTAGCTTCTTTGAAAGGGCCAAACTGGTCTTGCCAGTGCGAACCTCAAGAAAAGATGTTCACACATCACACTGGTGTATCGTTCAGGTCAGAAAGCCAAGGATTCACAACTTTCCCACCCCCCTGATTGTCCTTTCAGAACAACTCCCAATTTCTGATTGTCCTTTCCCTTTCCCTTGTTTTTGTCTTTCACCTTTTCTCCCGCACATGTAGAACGGAGACATCTGTAACATATCTATGACAATGATGACAACAAATCTAAGGCACTGTTCAACAAATCATACACACAACCTTCTACAATGCTATTACAAATCTGGGACTG
>NW_020720207.1:0-11675 GCF_900518725.1 Notechis scutatus | reverse complement strand
CAAGGAGTTAATGTTTATTACAATAGTTAAGATGAGATGATAGTTTGTTTGTCTTCTCGTCTTCGTAAAACTGGGGAACGCTACGGAGGAGTCACGTGGTGGAGGAGGAGCGTTCCTCAATTAAAGCTCAGCATGTGAGTGCAGAGACTGGAGCACCTCCCACTCTGGATGCTCTACGCAGCTCGTCAAGAAAGGGCGTATCAGGTAAGCACCAACGCCCATTTTTTACATTCCAGCATGGCTTCTGAAATGTCAAAAAATAAAAACAAACACAAAAGAAGAAAAATTATAGATGAAGGAAGAGTGTTCCAAGAAAAGTGGACAGATGAATACTTTTTTGTTGAGTCCAATAGTAAGGCAATCTGCTTAATTTGCAAAGAATTAGTGCCAGTTTTCAAAGACTACAATTTGAAAAGGCATTACATGACAAGACATGCTGAGAAATTTGCTGTGTATGAAGGAATGTGTCGTAAAGACAAAATCGCTGAACTGAAAAAAAATCTGTCATCTCAACAAAATTATTTTAAAAAAGTATTGATTCAATCAGATTCTATTGTCAAAGCCAGTTATGTGATTGCAAACCTGATAGCCAAAAAATCAAAACCATATTGCGATGGTGAGTTTATTAAGGAATGCATGGAAACCGTGGCTGATATAATTTGCCCGGATAAAAAAGGGGACTTTTCAAAAATCAGTTTGTCTCACCAGACTGTAGCCAGGCGAATTGAAGATATAGGAAAATCCATCGAAAAAGTTGTGAAGGGTAGAGCTGCTCATTTTAAATTTTATGCTATGGCGATAGATGAAAGTACAGATGCTACAGATACAGCTCAATTGGCAATTTTTATTAGAGGCATTGATGACAAATATAATATCACTGAAGAAATGGCTGCTTTAGTTCCACTGAAAGACACAACTAAAGCAAGAGATTTATATGAAGCTGTGAAAAATACATTACAGCAATTTTCTTTGTCATTTGCTAACATATCTGCCATAGCTACTGATGGTGCCCCTGCAATGATAGGTAACAGAGATGGACTTGTAAAATTGATAGAAGATGATGCAATTGCCTCCCAAAATTTCAGTATGATTAAATATCACTGCATAGTACACCAAGAAAATTTATGTGCAAAAGCTTTAAAGATGGCTAACGTCGTGCAGATTGTCATCAAGGCTGTAAATTTCATAAGGTCCAAGGGATTGAATCATCACCAATTCCAGGAATTCCTTAAATTTATGGTGCTGAGTATGGGGACATCATTTACTTTTCTGAAGTAAGATGGTTAAGTCGAGGGAAAATGCTGGCAAGATTTTATGATCTGAGAAATGAAATCAAGTCATTTATGGAATCTAAAACAAAATGTGTGCCAGAACTTGACGATGAAAACTGGCTCACAGATTTGGCATTTTTAGTCAACGACCACTCATTTAAATGAGTTAAACATGCGTCTTCAAGGTGAAAACCAATTGATCAGCACAATGTTTCAAACTATAACAGTGTTCGAAATGAAACTGAAACTATGGCATTCTCAAATGAAGGCAAAAAATTTGATGCATTTTAGCACATTGGCTAAACACGCTTCTGTGAACATGGAAAAATATGCAGCCTTGCTTTTCAATTTGGTACAGGAATTTCAGAACAGGTTTCAAGATTTTAGAAAAAATCAGCCATCTTTTCTGATATTTGCAACTCCATTTTCAGTGGACATTAATATATTACCTGCCAATTTGCAAATGGAATGCATAGAGCTTCAATCTGACATTCAACTGAAAGAAAAATTTGACCGTGTCTCTTTAATGGACTTCTATAAGATATATGTTCCCAGAGAAAAATATCCTTCACTTCACAATCATGCCTTATTCATGTCATCGCTATTTGGAAGCACCTACATTTGTGAGCAGCTATTTTCAAGGATGAAGCACACAAAGAATAAAACTAGAATCAAAATATCTGATGAGCACCTTGAGCACTCACTGAGAATTGCAACAAGTTCCATCGAAGCAAATATGGATGCATTGGTGGCAGAGAAACAATGTCAAACATCTCACTAACTTCATTTCCAAGTAAGTTTAACATGTTAACTATGTTTTCTATGGTTTTTTTGGATGATCAGGTATCGTTACTGTTATTTTATTTTATGTGCGGCCCAAACCAAATTTTCATCTTCTAATGTGGCCCAGGGAAGGTGAAAGGTTGGATACCCTTGATCTACACCAAAAAATAATAGGTTTTGAAAAAAGGAACATCTGTATGATAGGCGACTTTAACTCTATTGCTGACTATCAAAAAGACCATAGTAACGCGAGTAAGAACAAAAAAGGGAAAAGAGAATTCTCTAAGTCTTGTAAGGTTATGATGAAAGAATTAAATTTAGTAGATTTATGGAGAAAATTAAATCCAGAAGATAAACAATTTACATATTATTCTAATCTGCATAAAATATGGACAAGAATAGACATGGCCTGGATGAATGGGGAATTGGAGAATGAAATAAAAGAAATCGAAATTTTATCAAACGAATGGGCCGACCATAACCCAATTCAAATAATTTGGAGAGGCAGGAGAAAATCAAAGAAAAGATGGACTCTAAACACTCATTTAATAAGTGAAGAAGAGTATATTAGTAAGCTGAAAGAGGAATTATTTCCTAAAGGAAAATGACAATGAAGCAACTTCGAAACAAATTATCTGGGATACAATGAAGGCAATCATAAGAGGAATAACAATCTCTTATAATGCCATGAGAAACAAAAGAAAATATGCCCAACAAAACAAATTACAACAACAAATTAAGGAATTAGAAAATCAATTACAAAAACCCCCCAAAAACCAAAAAATACAAAATCAGTTAATAACTACTAAACATAAATTGAACCAATTTGAACAAGAAAAAAATGGAAATAAATCTGAAAATGACTAAGCAAATTTATTTTGAGTATGCAAATAAACCAGGAAGATGGTTATCCCACAAACTTAAAAAAGGGAAAGAAAAGAGATTGATACACCAATTAATGGATGAGAAGGGCGATTTACAACACGAGATAGAGAAGAAAAAAGTCATAAATACTCATAAATACTTTGAAAAATTATATAAAAAGGAAGAACTTAACGAGGATAAAATAAGAAACTATCTAGAGGAAATGAATGACAAAGTAATTGGAGAGGAATGGACAGAATTACTAAATAAAGACATTACATGGTCCGAATTGAAGTCAGCAATAGAGAATCAAAGTAATAACAAATCCCCAGGACCAGATGGGATTCCGGCAGAATTATATAAAGCAACCATGGAACTAATTGGACCACTGATGTTGGAAGTGTTCAATGAGGTACTTCTAGCAGCTAAGATGCCAGACTCGTGGAGGGGAGCATTGATTTCGCTGATCCCAAAGGAGGATGCTGACCACAGATACATTAATAATTACAGACCAATCTCACTCCTAAACGCTGATTATAAATTATTCTCTTCCATTATAGCTAATAGATTAAAACAAGTTTTAAACCCACACATTCATGAAGACCAAAATGGATTCCTCCCATTTCGACAAATAAAGAACAACTTAAGAACAGTCATAGATGTCTTAGAATTTTATGAAGCCCATCCAGAGAAACAATTCGCACTTATGTTTTTAGACGCAGAAAAAGCATTTGATAATTTAAATTGGTACTTTCTAATTCAAAAAATTTACAACATGAATCTTGGCACTAAATTTGAAAATATCATAACAACAATTTACGACACACAACAGGCCAATATATTAATAAATGGGGAACAAACAGGTCCAATAAAAATAGAAAAAGGTGTTAGACAGGGTTGCCCTCTCTCACCTCTTCTCTTTATATTCGCTCTAGAATCACTTTTAACACGTATTAGGCATGATTCTGAAATTAAAGGATTGAAGATCAAATCAGAAGAATACAAATTACAAGTGTTTGCTGGTGACATGGTCTTCTTTTTGGAAGAACCAACAGAAAAAGGACACAATTTAATAAAAGAATTAGAACGATTCGGCGAAGTTGCAGGACTTAAAATCAATTAAAAAAAACAAAATTAATGACCAAAAACCTAACAGAAGATCAGAAAAAAGAATTAGAGGCAAGGATGGGAATACATGTAACAAAGAAAGTCAAATACCTAGGAATATGGCTAACACCACAATGCAAATCACTTAAAGAGAATAATTACGATAAATTACTCCAACAAGTAAAGAATGATTTAGAATCTTGGAGTAAGTTGCAGCTTTCTTTATTGGGCAGGATTGCTTCGATTAAAATGAGTATTCTACCAAAATTCCTATACCTATTTCAGACAATCCCAATCAAATTACATAAATTTTTTTTTGAAGAACTAAATAAGATAACACTCAAATTTATTTGGCAGGGAAAGAAAGCTAGAATTAACGTAAAGGCATTACAAAATCTGAAGAGTAGAGGGGGATTTGCACTACCAAATTGGGAATTATATTATACAGCAGCCACCTTATTATGGCTAAAAGATTGGGTGAACTTACTCAATAAAAGAACACTACTATTAGAGGGTCACGATTTGCAGAGAGGTTGGCACGCCTTCTTATGGGAGGTGGGGAAACCCAAGCAGTCATATTTTCATAGACACCTTATTAGGGATTCTCTATTAACTAACTGAAAAAAAGTAAGGAAAAAACATTATCTAAAAGTACCGATTTGGCTATCAACAATGGAGGCAATGGTTCACCCCAACAATTTGGATATCTCAAAAATGATCAAATATAAAGACTTATTAGACTCACAAGGAAATCTGAAAACACGACAAGAATTACAAGAACGAGGATTTAAAATTGATCATTGGGCTTACCTTCAAATACACAGTAGATATAAACAAGACAATAAAGACTTTGGAATTTATAACAAACCTCAGCACTTAGATAAAATTTTATTAGGATCAAACAAAAAGAATATAACCAAATTTTACAAATAGTTACTGGAAGTAGAATTAGAACAAGAGATAGTCAAAGGAAATATGATAGCCTGGAGCAAGAATATTGGACGGAGTATTACACTAACAGAATGGGAAAGGATTTGGAACAGAAATAACAAGATCACAAAATTGGCAGCCTACAAAGAAAATGCATACAAAATGTTTTACAGATGGCACCTTCCCCCTTCGAGGTTGGCGATGATGCACCCCAACACGAGTCCAAAATGCTGGAAATGCAAAAGCATAGATGGAACTTTTTTCCACATGTGGTGGTCATGTAAGGAAACCCAGAATTATTGGCAAAAAATCAGGAAATGGCTGGAGGAGATAACCAAAGAACAAATCGAATATAAACCAGAGTCCTTCCTTTTAGGGATCTTTGACAAACAATTATCAAAAAAGACGAAATACATAATTATACACATCTTAACAGCGGCCAGGTTAGCGTTCGCTCAGTGCTGGAAACTACCCCATACACCCACTGAACAGATGATTATTCAGAAAATTCTAGACTGCGCAGAAATGGACAAATTAACTCTAGCCTTAAAAAACAAAGAGTCCTCAATATATTACAATAACTGGAATTCTTGGTATAACTGGTTAAAGCAAAGATAGATTGTGCATAAGATAAACTTAGTCAAGAGTAATTCAAATATAGATACCGATAAGATGTGCGTATACGATATAACTTAAGAAGAAAAGATCTTACAGACTGTCAAAAATGAAGATGTTTTTAATTGTTTACCTTCTGCTCTTTTTTCTTTTTCTTCCTTTTTCCTTCTTTTTTGTGTTTCCCTCCTTCTCTTCTCCTGGCCTCTCTTGGCCGTGTTATTTGTGTATATGTTGTAGATTTTTCTTTAATTGTAAAATTAATAAAATTTGTTTTTTTTTAAAAAAAGAAATACTCTAATCAAGAAACCGCTAAAGAGCCATCAGTAAACAGCCCAACCAAAGAATCTCTAAGACCACCCTCACCAACAAGCCACTGGAATATAAACTCACAGCAAATAGCACTCCTTACTAGCACTGATGATATTACCTAGTTAGGGTAATGAATTTAACAGATAATCAGAGTTGGAAGGGACCTTGTAGGTCATCTAGTCCAACCCCCTGCCCAAGCGGGAGACCCTACACCATTTCTGATAAATGGCAATCCAATCTCTTCTTGAAAGTTTCAAGTGATGGCACTCCCACAACTTCCGAGGGCAAGCTGTTCCACTGGTTGATTGTTCTCACTGTCAGAAAGTTTCTCCTTATTTCCAGGTTAAATCTCTCCTTGTTCAGTTTCCATCCATTATTCCTTGTCTGGCTTACAGGCTCTTTAGAAAACAGCTTGACCCCTTCCCTGTGGCAGCCCCTCAAATATTGGAAGACCGCAATCATGTCTCCCCTGATCCTTCTCTTCACTAGACTAGCCATGCCCAGTTCCTGCAACCGTTCTTTGTATGTTTTAGCCTCCAGTCTCCTAATCATCCTGGTTGCTCTTCTCTGTACTTTTTCTAGAGTCTCAACATCTTTTTTATAATGTGGGGAACAAAACTGGATGCAGTACTCTAGGTGTGGTCTTACTAAGACCACTAGAGTGGTATTAGTACTTCCCTTGATCTTGATTGAAGTCTGCAAGAAAACAAGTAAGCTCAGAGAGCATCAAGGACCCCCTCAGTGTTCAGTACCCATGGGTGGCCAAATGGCAGATATGTATATGTCGAAGGAGAAATCCCACTTCCACCTCTTCTTCTATCTGAAAAAGGACTCAAGTCAAAATAAACAAATATGCACGTCCCGAGGTCTATCGCAAACACACACGCAACTTGACTTTGGTGTCAATCAACAGGGACTACTTGCTCAAACCAGACAGCAGGAAACAAATTGAGGACCAGCCAAATATTTCAGAGAGAACATCAAAATAAGAGAATGAAATATGTATTCAGCATGTAGTGTGATGGAAAGAGCAAGAGAAGCCAGCATTTGGGGGGAGGGGGAGAGGGGGGGAGGGGGTCTCATCCAGGCTGACACAAATTGCAGGTGACAGCCTGCAAGATTATGACTAATTACAGTGTGTTTACATAGGAGAAGCAGGAGGAACAACCTGTCCAAGCTGGGTACAGCAGCAGAATACTAATCTCAAGACGGCTACCTGCTGAAAATATCCCTCATGTGATAAGCATCTGCACATACTGTACTTATGTATAGATTAGGAGCACAAACAAGGCCAAAAAGGCCATTTTGCTATCCTTGTGAATGTTTTCCTGCCAAGAAAGGAACTTTGTTAGCTTTCATTTATTTATTCCTTTTTAAACTCAATCTATAAGGCCACCCAAATTCTATGATGAATCTCATTTGCTAAAAATAGGGGGGGGGGGGAGTGAAAAGTTGTTTAGCCTGCAGTAAAGGCTTAGTTCAAAAGGTTGCTTTGTTGCTCTGAATATGCTGGCTGGCCTTGGTTGTAAGTCTTTTGGTCCACATTTTTTTTAATCAGTGTAATAAACATTGCATGCCTTCCTCAAAAACATAACAATTGGTATGATAAAGAATTTAAGTCACCTTGTACCCTACAATAGATGCTGTGAGTTTTTAGGGGATTGGAGGCTAAAACATATGATGAACGGTTGCTGGAACTAGATATGTCTAGTATCAGATGAAAAGAAGGACTAGGAATCACATGATAGCAGTAGCAGTGTTCCAATATCTCAGGGGCTGCCACAAAGAAGAGAGGGTCAAGCTATTCTCCAAAGCAGGACAAGAAGCAACGGATGTAAATTAATCAAGGAGAGAAGCAACCTAGAACTAAAGAGAAATTTCCTGACAGTGAACAATTAATCTGTTAAGATATTTACATATATGCCCTGATTGGTTGGTCCGTGGCGGCGGGAAATTGAAGAGCTGTCACTGGTTGCAGCAGGGGCAGCCTGGGGGTAGAAAAGGAGCTGCTGTTCTTTGTTCTGAACAATGTAATAAAGAATTTAAATAGTCGGAGGCTCCCGTGTCTTCTCTCGCCCATGTTTTTACACTGGCGACAAAGGTGGGATCCTGAGAGAAGAGGGAGTGAGACAACGTGGCTAGCTAACCGGACAAAGAACTCAACATGGCCAGGAACAATACGCCACCCACACCGTTCGACCTGACCACCGAGGAATGGGAGTCCTACGTCGATTGTTTCCAGATGTTCCTAGAGAGCAAAGACCTGGTAAATATTACGGAACAGAGGAAAAGAGCAGTTTTCCTCATGCATTGTGGTCCCACCGTGTTCAAGATGGCTAAAGCCCTTGCAGCCCCAAGCGATGTAAAGACGATGGTATGGCCAGATCTACAATGAATTCTGAGGGCACATTACACTCCCATGTCCAGCCTGGTCAAAAGACACGAGTTCTACCGGAAAGACCAGAAGGAAGAAGTAAGCATAAATGATTTCGTTGCCGGGGCATATGAATTCCTGAATGTGGATGAGGCAGTGAGGGATCATGTAGTCCTGGGACTTAGTGACCTGACCTTACAGAGCTGGCTCCTAATAAAACCAAAAATAACACTAAAAGAGGCCATCGAGGAAGCAGCCACAGTAGAAGTGTCGCAGTGGTCTGCCGCAGTTATGAGAAAAATGAATAAGAATCCACCCCACCCCCCAAAAAAGACACTGCCGCCATTCACCACGAGGACCTCGAATCTGGGTCGGGGCCAGCAGATGATGAAGAAGTGAATCAACTCCACTCTGAGAGGCACCAGAAAAGCAGAGAAAGGAAGCAGAAGGAATTTTGGTGTATGGGTTGTGAAGGAAATCATCCTAGATCAGAATGCCGGTTCCGAGATGCTATATGCCAACGCTGCCAGCAGAAGGGGCACATCACAAGAGCATGCCAAGCATTCAAACCAAACAACTGAAGACCAAGACAAAGTACACCCCCAAGAACTAGGGAAAATCAAACTGAAATCCATGGGGATCAAAATAGCAAGAATAGATGGAACCATGAGCCGAGCACAAAGAGAAGTGAAACACACCAGACGGTAACCGTGGGCCACTCCAGTATACCAAACGCTAAGAAAGTACATGTTCACATCACAATAGAAGGTGAATCATGTAAAATGGAAGTGGATTCTGGATCTCTTCTATCAATGGTATCGTGGGATACAATCAAAAGAATAGTTCCCCTACTGACAAAAATGCAACTAAAGAAACAAAAGATAATCCTAAAAGACTATCAAGGAAACAAGATTCCAGCATTGTCATTGGAGAGTTCAGAGTATCCTTCCGAAATTACTCTGGAATCCTGCCTTTAACTGTGGTCAACCGGGACCGGCCAAGTCTGCTGGGGCTTGAGTGGTTCAAGCTATTGGGAATTGAATTCATGGGCATACACAGCATCATGGATAGCGAGTGGGAGGACCAACTGATAGAGGAATTCCAGGACGTCTTTGACGGAAAATTAGGCAAGTACTTGGGGTCCCCTATTTCTTTTAATTTAGACAAAATCTTGCCCCGATCAGACTAAAAGCAAGGTGAGTTCCCTTCGCACTTAAACCAAAAATAGATGAACAGTTAGACAAGCTCATTTCTCAAGAATCCATAGATCATGCGAAGTGGGAAACCCCAATAGTCACCCCTATAAAGCCAGAAGGATCTCTGCACATATGTGCGGACTACCACACAACCCTGAACCGGGCTTTACAGCAGAGCGTGTACCCCGTTCCAGTGGTGCAACACCTTTTGCACTCCTTGGGGCGGGGAAAATTTTTCGCAAAGCTAGATCTTGCACAAGCCTACCAGCAATTACCAGTAGACGCTGAAACAGTAGAAGCACAGACAATTGTGACTCACAGAGGGGCTTTGAAATGTAACCGTTTGTAATTTGGGGTGAGCGTTGCCCCGGCACTATTCCAGAGCCTCATGGAACGCTTACTGCATGGACTAAAGGCGGGGTGCCTTATTTTGACGATGTCCTCATCTCAGCCGAGAACAAAGAGCAATTACAAGATCGCTTAAAGGAAGTTCTCAACCGTTTCAAGGAGGTGGGGCTTAAAGTAAAAAAGAAAAGTGCCAGCTAGCAGCCAACCGGGTATAATTCCTGGGGTTTTCAATATATAAAGACGGCATCCACCCCATGGACAGTAAAACCAAAGCAATCAGGGATGCCCCCAGAGCAAAGAATAAAACTGAATTACAAGCTTTCCTGGTACTAATTAACTTTTACCATATATTCTTACCGCAGAAGGCAACTGTAGTGGAACCACTCCACAGACTGCTTGACAAGAAAGCAGCCTGGGTTTGGGGAAATAGAGAAGAGGCAGCGTTCAAAGAAATAAAGAACTTAATTACATCAGAACGCGTATTGATTCAATACAATGAAACTTTACCGATAATAGTAACTTGCGATGCATCAGAGTTTGGGGTGGGCATGGTACTCAGGCACCTTTTGCCAAACGGAAAGGAAGCCCCAATAGCATTTTATTCAAAGACATTATCCAATCCTGAACGAAATTTTAGCCAACTAGACAAGGAAGCGTTAGCTGCAGTCACTGGAATCAAAGCGATTCCATGAATACATATATGGACAGAACTTCACCTTGATCACTGACCACAAACCCCTTTTGGGCATCATTGCAGGGGATAGAACCACCCCAAACATCGTGTCCCCCAGAATGACCCGTTGGATAGAATTCTTATCTGCAAACAATTTACAACTTGATCCATAGCCCAGGAAATCATGCAGATCATGCAGATGCATTAAGCAGATGCCCCCTGCTCATCGAGGACAAAGACCCAGTACCAGCCACTATACTACTGATAGAGTGCAACGAGCACCAGTTACAGCATCCAATATCGAGAGAGCAACTGCGAAAGTCAGAACTCTGGTGTGCATTTTGAACTGGGTAGGGAGGGGGTGGCCTGAACAGGAACAAACCGAAGAAACTAAACCTTTCGAAAACAGACAAACTGAACTATCCATACTGAAGAGTTGTATCTTGTGGGGTGATCGAGTTATAATTCCAGCAATGTTAAAGGATGAAATAATGGAGATGTTGCATGCAGGGCACCTGGGGATAGTTAAAATGAAATCATTAGCAAGGAGCTATGTGTGGTGGCCAGGGATGGATAAAGAAATAGAGGCCTGGGTCTCCGCCTGCCAGGATTGTCAGGAAAACCGACCAGCACCACCCATAGCACCCAAACACGAGTGGGAATTACCCAGGGAACTCTGGTCTAGAATACATATCAATTTTGCGGGGCCAGTAAGGGAATACACATTTCTTATCGTAGTGGACGCATACTCTAAATGGCTGGAAGTCAGCATCATGCAATCCACAACGACAGAGGCAGTAATAAGAACCCTAAGGAAACTATTTGCTACACACGGCCTTCCGGATATCCTAGTATCTGTTGTGGTTCACCGGCAGCAATCAGGAAGGCGACTCGGGACTAAGAATGCTAATTAATGGCCCCTCCCTCTAGGAACTATATAAGCCTGGTTTCGAACAGCTTTTGCCTTTGCAAAAGGCAAAAGTTCGAAGGAGTTAGTGTGATGATTACAGACTCCGATTTATTGGACTAATTGGCTGCAAGCCAGGGGTGGGTTTCTACCGATTTGGACTGGTTCTATAGAACCGGATGTTATGAGTCTGGGCAGTTCGGAGAACCGGCAAATCGTGCCCCTGGCTGGCCCTGCCCCTTCCTGCCCACCCGCTCCCTGCCCCGCCCAGTTATTCCTCATCTCACCTGCCATTGCT
>NW_020720206.1:0-11676 GCF_900518725.1 Notechis scutatus | reverse complement strand
ATTTTCTTAAATATACATCTATATTGTGTGAACAGAATTAGTTTTGGATATCATTCATATTGGTCCAATTCATCATAACAATATGATTAATCTCTATCACATTTGTCAAAGTAATCATTATATTGTTTAAATATTAATAAGTAATCATCATTATATCGTTAAGTAATTGTCATTATATTGTTTAAATATTAATAAGCAAAAAATGTCTAACTTCTCATCTTTATCTTCATCTATGTCTTTCTTGTTCAATCTAAATGTTTCTCTATTATATATAAACAAAATTAATTCTAGGTATCATATTGATCCAATTCACGTTAACAATGTTGGTAATCTCTATTACATTTATCAAATTTAAGTAATTCTCATTTTATTATCTATAAATACATAAAAATTGCCTAACATCTGTAAACTTCTAGTCTTTCTATCTAATATTTTTATTCATTCTATAAAAATTTATATTCTAATATTTCCCCTATCTCATTTTATTTCTGTCTTCTTTAGCTTACAATCAGGCTACTTAAATATTTAAATGTCAATTCTTTTTATCTATCATCTCTTCTCCTTAGTGCTTCAATTCTTATCCATTTTTTAATTCGCCTCCCACACTCCTCATCTTTATCTCTATCTTCATCTCTGTCTTACTCAATTTAAACATTTGTCCCAGTACAAACTTATGCTGTCAATTCTCACAGCTGTCTGCCCATGGCCCAATTTCCTTATCAAAAGTATATTCCTGTCTCTCCAATTGTCAATTTGTCTGTTTTATTTTCTTCGATCTTTCTTCTTTTATCGACTGATTTGTCAGTCCTATTTTTTGCTCCAGTCCTTGATTTATTTGTTGATGTGGTCAATCCATCCATTCTTTCAGCTCCTTTTGCTTGTCATTTATCTGATCTTCCTCTTCATTGAACTGTTGCTTCATTTGCTCTATTTGCTGGTTTTTCTGATCTGTATTCTTTCCCTGTTTGTGTTCCATTTGCTGACTTAAATAGTCCATTTCCTCCAATCTTTCTGTTGATTCCACCAATTCATGGGCAGTTTGATCTTTATTCATTGTTCTTTGCGAAATATTTTCCCTTTTCTCATCCATCCCACAATCAAATCCATAATCTTTCGGAACAACCGAAATATCTCATTGAAAAGTCTTCTCATTTCCATAGCTTTTTCTTCAGCTTCAATCATAGTAGCAATAGAAATGGAATAAATAATCACGCCTCAATCTGATTTAGACAATCCAAAATCATAGAAGTATGATTTGTTTTCCAATCATTAGTAGATAGGACTCTCCTCTCAAATTTCCATGCTCCTTTTTTCCAGCAGATATTTATTTCACTCAATCTCAATTTCTTTCAAAACAAAATCAATTATTTAATTGAGTCAATTCCAGCTTTTATTCCATCCAAGGTATTTTCCAAAATCTTTTAATCTGCTCTGTGATTTTATTCTTTTATTCCAGCTTCCCAGAGACTCTTTTATAAAATGTCTTTCTTATTACTACCTCTGGTAAGCACAAGGCAATAAACAGTTAAAAGTCCCACCCACCAGCTACCATGTTTCTTAGAAAATAAGACAGGGCCTTATTGTCTTTAGACCCCCCCCCCAAATGGCTAGGCCATCTTTTCGAGGGGTGTCTTAATTTTTCCCCCACGCGCCTCACCTAGCCACCGGGCCACTTCTATCACGGCTGAAAGGAATGCCCCACGTGCCTTGCCTCTCCACCGGGCTGCTTCTTTAGTGACCGAAAGGAGCTATTCCTCAGGCTTAGCACAGACTGAGGAAAGAATGGCAGGAAGGAAAATTCCTCCTCCCCATTTTCCTCCCGTTCTCCAAAAAGCCTCCATTCCAAAACTTCAGTGTTTGGAATATGGAGGCTTTTTGGCGAATGGCAGGAAAATGGGTAGGGGAATTTTCCTGCCTGTTATCCATTCCTCAAGCTCCCTCTCTCCCCCCATTTTCCTGCCTTTCGCAAAAATGGCTCCACTCCAAGCCTTCAGCATATCCCAAGACTTTGCAAGGCTTGTTGTACTGTTGCGCATGCAAGCAGCGGCATTGCTGTGAGGTTCATCACATCGGCACAGCCTCTTCAAGCACAACTCTGCAATGACTGCTGTGCCATTGCACGTGCAAGCGCTGGCACCACTGCGAGTTTGGATACACTGGTGCAGGTGCTCACAGCAGGATGCCAGCTGCACCAGTGTGATGAAGCTCATAGAGCTGCCATTCATGAATGCAATGCCACAACATGGTCAAACAAATGGCAGGTTCAAATCTCAACAAACAAATGCTCTGTCTTACATATTGGCAAAAAATAAATAAATCAGAAAATAAAATACAAGCTGAATAGTCAAGACCTTGTTGATGACTCCAATTATGTCAAGGACCTTGGAGTACTCATCTCTAGTGATCTAAGTGGTAGAGCCCACTGTATCTACATAGCCAAAAAGGCATTAAGAGTTGTTAACCTAATCCTGTGTAGCTTTTTCTCTGGTAATATCAAACTACTAACTAGACCATACAAAACATTTGCTAGACCAATACTTGAATACAGCTCATCAGTCTGGAATCCGTATTACATATCGGATGTTAATACAGTCGAGAAAGTCCAGAAATATTTCATGAGAAGAGTTCTCTACTCCTCTACTTGTAGCAGAATACCTTATGCCACCAGACTTGACATTTTAGACCTAGACAACCTAGAACTACGCTGCCTTCGGTCCGATCTAACTATAGTACATAAAATTACCTACTGCAGTCTCCTACCTGTCAACGAATACTTCAGCTTCAACCACAACAATACAACAGCAAACAATAGATATAAACTTAAGGTAAACCGCACCAAAGTTGATTGCAGGAAACACGACTTCAGCAACAGAGTGGTAATGTCTGGAATACTCTACCTGACTCTGTGGTTTCTTCCCCAAACCCCAAAAACTTTAACCTTAGACTATCTACTATTGACCTCACCCCTTTCCTAAGAGGTCTGTAGGGGGCGTCCATAAGCATACCAAAGTACCTACCATCCCTGTCCTAATGTTTCTTTTTTTTTATTCGTATCCATTTCATGTGTTCATAATCATGGTTATACTTATACCTGTTATCTAATACTTGCTTGACAAATAAAAAAATAAATAAGCAAGCAAGCAAGCCTTGAAGGGCCCTGCTCCAAGAGGAATGGATAACAGGCAGGAAAATTCTCCTCCCCATGAAAACGGCTCCACTCCAAGTCTTCAGCATCTCCCAGGATTGCAGTGCTGAAGGCTCCGTTCCAAACCTTCAGCGTTGCAATCCTGGGATACACTGAAGGCTCAAAATGCCTCTGCTTCAATGCAGAGTGACTTTTGCCCCTCTCTGCAGCCGAACAGTTGCGCCCCCCTCCCTGTGCCTGCACCACCACTCGTGCTGGCCATGCCCATCCCCCAGGCTTATTTTGGGGATAGGGGCACCCCACCAAAAAAAAACTTAGGATTGGCTTATTATTGGGGTGGGTTGTGTTTTCTGAGAAACATGATATCAAGTTTCCTCCTCTGTAAATTTCCACGTGTCTAGGAGTCACTTTTCTTTTTGTCAGCAGATGATGCTCTCAACTTTTCTGCAAAAATCTCTTTTAAAATATTTTCTTCCCCCGCTTAAACAGTTATAGTTTTAGAGCCTTTTCTCTAGGATTTTTTTATTCTTGGGGTAATTTTTAAAGAAAAAAGAATCATCTCATTCAGCAACAATCTCTGTTCACTGTTTTTTCACTCCTGCCCTGTCTTAGGTATTCTGGCTGTTCCCAGCTTTATGGTAGCCATGTTGACTGCCGCTGTTCCTCATCTTTGGATGAGGAGTTTTCTAAGTCAGGGAGGAGAGATGCGGCTCTCCTTGACCTGCAAGTTGCCCCCCTTTATTTCACCACCCCTACAGGGTGGCTATGGCTTCTCTTGGAGCCCTCCGACAGGGAAAGCTTGGAGCAGGATCACGGAGCTTGCAGTCCTCATCCCCAATGGCACTGGAAGCACAGAAGTCCATGTCACCTTTTGTTTTGGGTGGAAAGGGCAGTGAGTCGCGAGGCAACTGACATTGACAGGTTCTAGCTTGCATGTTGAGTACCAAACAAATTAAGAGTCCTGGGATTTTCTTGTCAAAATGCATTGAGTACCAAATTCGATGAGTTTTAAAACAATTGAGTATACCGAGGTACCACTGTAGCAGTAATTCTTTAATGCTTCACACAGGGAACTGCACATTAGAACCCAATACTCTTTTTAAATTGATACTTGCAAATTTAGTACATATGTTATTTCTCTTCTAAATAAAGTTTGGTTTCTAAGTTGAGTAGTTGATTCTCAAGCCAATATTAATAAACCATGTGCTCTTCATCAAAATCCTCAAAGAGATAAACTATAATTTTGCATATAAAGTAATCAAACAGCCACTTGTCTGGAGTGGTATAGGGCAGGAGTATCAAACTCAAGGCCTGCCATAGGGTAGCTAAATCTGGTCCGTGGGGCTGGCCTGGAAATAGCAAAGGACCGGCCCATGGTACCTCTTGCAGCCAAAACGGGGTGAGGGGGAGCCGTGTATAGCCCCTCTGCAGCCCATTTTCAACCTGGACAGATTCCTGCAGTGTTCTGCCGACCAAAACAGGACGTGTGTAGCCTACTGCTCCCTGTTTTGGCTGGCAGAGCACTGCTCAGGAGGCCATCCAGGCCGAAAATGGGTCTCTCTGTCTCTATCTCTTAAATTCAGTTCAATGACATGGTACCCAAAGGTTAGCATTTTTCATTTTCTGGTTAAAACACATTGGTTCATTCCTGCATAGTCTCTTTACAGTTTAATAGGGCTTTTTATAACAAACACAAGAGGAGCTGGGTTTTTGTTCCTCAAACTATTGTGGCTTCAGAAGCAGAAAGAGAGACAATTTCACAAGGGCACAAAGTACAACTATTTAAGTCTCTTAAATAGAATGAACAGCTTTCTCACAATAGTGGAACAATCCACCTACGGTAATTGTGGCTTGCCTGTCTAGAGGTTTTTAAAGGGTAAGACAGTCACCTCTCAGGGACATTTTAACTGGTTTTCCTGCACGTTGCAGTGTGTTGGACTAGATTATCTTTCACAATTCTATTTTATATAAAATGCATGTGTGAGAAGTTGAAACAACATTATTTGTTATTAATCACTTCAGATAAATTATTAAAGGTATGGTTCTTCCTATTAACTGTCCATTTACTTCCATCTCATCCTACTAAACTAAATGGCAATTACATCTGGTTTCTGGTTTTTTGTTTCTATCTACTGTAGGTTATAGAAAGTTTTCTCAGTAAAGAAGTGAGTTATGTTACAGCCAGAGCTGCAAAGCTAGATAAGAAAGAAGGCTAAAGAAGGAAATGGTTACTCTGCTGAAAGATGCTGGAAGTTTTGGCAAGTTTTTCCCGTAGGAAGGCACTTCTGCGGTTGTTGGGTATGGTAAATGAGGGTTAGTTGAGTGGAGCCTGCCTGCGTGGTTTTGGTCAGGCAGGGGGTGCAACCATCTGATGCGCTGGCAGAGTTCTGTGATCTCTTAATCCGATGTAGAAAAGGGGTGGCCTGAGCATAAATGTCAGGCTGACTTGCGAATTGTCTGTGATAATGACGAGGTGAACGGGGTCTAAGGACTGTCCAGGATTCATAAATGTTGCTTATGGAATCATAGAGGCGTCTACCGGAGCAATAATAGGTGGTGGCAGTGGGGCAAAGTATGAGGAGTGTAGTTCGAGGGGGATGTTCAAAAGTGTTGATCTGGAAGGAAGCATTGCTGGAGATGTGGGGTCACGGCTTAGGGAGCGTTGACCATCTGAGGTAGGGGGGAAAGATGTCCCCAGATACGGTGCAGGTCAGCAGGAGGGGAGTACCTGGCGTGAAGTATGTCACTCGAGATGGAATGGAGACCTTGGAGGCATGTGCAGCAAGAAGGAGAAAGAGGGTCGGCAAGGCAACGGGACGAATCATGTTGATATGTCTGCAGGTGGTGACTTTTCTACCTTGGGGTGGTATGGTCTGATGTGCCGTCCAGGAACCCACAGGACACGATCTGGAAGCTGGATAGCTGCGTAGCCACGACCCCAGGTGAGGAGAGCAGCAGGACCCTTCCAAGTAGGGTCTGGCAGTTGGCGGTAGTATACCTGTGGTTTGGGAGAATCAGGGGAGGGGGGGGGAGGAAAAATGCCGCTCCGCTGCTGTCATAGCAGGGGTGCCAGAGAGGTTGAGGAAGTTGAGTGTATAAAGACAGAGATTAAGAGTGTCTTGCATCGCCGGGAGCCCAAGGGTTCTTTTCCCTTTGATCAAATGTCGTTCTAACACTGTTTTTAGCGTTAAGTTAGCTCTCTCTGCCAGGGCTTGTCCCTGGCTGTTATAAGGAATACCAAATTTGTGGGTAATTTGCCACTTAGCGCAAAATTCTGACATAGCTGTGCTAGTGTATGCAGGACCATTATCTGTTTTTATTTCATTTGGGCGTCCCAACGATGCAAAAGTGCGAATGCAATGATTGATGACATGTTTGGAGGCTTCTCCTGTTTTGCGGAGTTGCCATTATGAACCCTGAATAAGTATCAATTGTAACATGCAGATACTTCCAGGGGGCAAATGAAGGAAATTGAGTAACATCCATTTGCCATATTTCGCAGGCTTTCAACCCGCGGGGATTTACCCCTAAGGGAATGGAATGGGCTTGTTGACTACAGGTGGGGCACTGCTGTCTAATGGCTGAGGCTTCGGCCATAGTGAGGTTGAAATGTTTCATGAGAGCTTTGGTGTTTTGATGGAAATAAGAATGACTCTCCCAAGGAGTCAATGTGTGTGATGTCATGATGCCTGCAGCCGCTTGATCAGCCACATCATTGCCTTCCTGGAGGATTCCTGGGAAGGGTTGGTGGCTACGAATGTGTGCTACAAAGAAAGGATGTTGACGCTGTGCAACAAGGTGTTGTAATGTAACAAAAAGAGAGAGGAGGTTTTTATCAATAGCAGGAGAGAGGTAAGAGTCATGAATAGTAGAGACTATTTGGGTAACATATAGGCTGTCTAAAATCAAGTTGATGGATTCGTTAAAATTCTGGAAGACTAATATGGTTGCAGCAAGTTCAGCTCTAGGATATTATGTCAGCAGGCTTTTTCCCCCAAATAAGGGCTTCAAACAATGGAGAAAGAATATCAGTGGTTAAAGACAGAGTTGAACCAAGGTGGGTTGAGAAGGTAGAGACAAAGAGGGAAGTGAAGGATAGGCAGTAGCAGAAAGCATTTTATAGCCCAGATATGCGTACGGAGTTAATACTTCGGTGAAATCAATCTGTGTTCTCTGGAAAGGCCAGCCCACTAGGGGTTGCCCTCCCATTTCTTTTTTCCTTGCTGCTTTCTTGTTTACTTTCAAACATATAGTCCGAGAGGGAAGCCCCCCCTCGGGCAGATAGAGGCTGTAGAATCCTCTTGCAATCCTCATTTGCATTTTCAACAGCCAGTTTTAACAGAAGCTCCCTACGGGCCTCTACATTAGAGATTTGCCTATGAATGGCTTTCTGAAGTTCCTCTACGAACTCGGCATACGGCTGATTTGAGCCTTGAATAACTTTTGAAAAAGATCCTACGATGCCAGAGGTAGGATCATCAACTTTGTCAAGGGCTCTGATTGCAATAATACTGGCAAAGGTAAGGGTACGTTGTGGGAGTGTCGCCTGAGTTGCTAAGTCCCTAAATTGACCCATACCACAAATTTGATCCGCTCTCGCGACCCTACCATGATCGAGGGCAAATTTTTCAGCTTCGGCGCGAAAGTCTGATTCCCAAACAACGTACTGTGGTCCTGTCAGTATCATGCGAAAAAGATCCTTCCAATCTTGGGGTAACATGAAAAAGGAGGTGCTGATGGTGTTAATGAAGCCTCTGACATATGGTGCCTGGATGCCGTACATGGCCACGGCTTGTTTTAAATCTCTAATTAATTTCATGGGTAAAGGTTCAAGTCTAGGCACCATATTTCCGGCTTCATCCCCTTCATATTCAACGGGACAGAGAGAGAGCTCCTCTAGAGTAAGAGAGCCTTCTCTGCGTCCCTGCATCATGGCTTGTGCGAATGCTCCCATGGGTGTTTGATCCTCCGCTGAATTTGAGTTAGGAGGATTTATGGGTTTAGAAGCTGTGGAGGAGGAAGCTTCTAACCGGAGAGCGTCCTTTGTTTTGGTTTCAGCTGTATAGGGAGGAGGAGGATCCCCAGGGGGGGCTTTGGTCAGCGCTAAACCATGGATTTTTAAACATTCCAGGACTATCCTCCACGTGGTCAGAATTTTTGGTGGAGCCCTGGGATTGCTATGAAAATAGTCACCCAAACGTTGCCATGTGGAAACTTTCAAGGACCCTTTATCCGGATAAGCCGGGCATTGCGTGTGAATGTAAGTCAAAAGGGTAATAAGGTCCTTCTTAGTTGGAATCAGGAGCGTTTTGCCCTGACTCTCAAGAATACGAATTGAACTCTTCGTTAATTCTCCTAATTCCTGCAAATGTGCCATCTGCTCTTTGGAGAATTTTCCGCCCATACTCACCTGAAGGGAGGATGTCTTCTTTGCTGAAGATTCCTGGGGAGGGATCCGTGACACGAGACGGCTTCCCTGAGTTGCAACTGGCTCGTCCGGCCGGGTGAGATAGGCAGTCGAAGAGAGACGCACCCGTTTCTTTTAGCGGATCACGTCGGGGTCACCAAATGCGGCTTTGCTCCGCATTTGGAAGGCTTCTCACTGGGTGGTCGAATGCATCAAGAAAGACACCAATGCAGGTTCTATCTTGGGTGAGCTGCCCCGATTAGGGTTGGGGGAACTCTTTTTATTGGGAACATACAAAAGGGGTGAGTTTCATCCAATCATTATGTTACATGCTAGCGATCTGCTATTCAAACAGCGATAAATTCCTCCCATTCAGCTGCCAGTTAAACAATTAACCCGTTCCTTGCAGACTCTTAATACTACCTCATTACCTCAAATCTTACAACTTTTCTACCTCATCACCTATATCAACGATTAGATAATCAATTTCTATAAAATATTTTATTAATGGTTTAACTGATTTATTGTTTTTAATTGATTAGTGTGATTAGAGTGTTTAGTGCAAATAGTGTGATTACTGACTAGTTTAAAAGATCAAAATTCATGTAATTTAATTGAATAGCAAAATCATTGATCTAGTGAATTTAAATGAACAGTGTGATTAATGATTAGTGTAATTAATTGATTAGTGATTAGAGTAAGTAATTGATCAGGCTGATTGTTGCTCAGGAATATTATCTGACTTGAGAGATTACTGCAATTGATTGTTTGATGTAATATTGGCTATATAGATTACCCAAAATTGTTCCTTTAATTAATTCAATCAATGTACTATTTTAACAATCCTACCATGCCAAAAAGAAAATCCTACGTCAAACCACAACCTAAAGAGAAGATGATCCCCACCAATGAACCACAAGACTCCTGCACATGCCTTAAATGCTACAAAAATCTAAAGGATAATGAAAACTCCATCAAATGTTCTCTGTGTAAAAAATACACTCATCATGACTGCTTGGGATTACCTGAGCAGATGATTCAACACCTAAAATCATCCAATGAGTTTCCATATTTCTGCAAATCATGCAGACCCAAACTGGATCTGTCTGAAAGAGTTGATACCATCGAAACCATTGAAACATCCCCTACCATCGAAACCATTAAAACATCCCTCAACATCATAGTAGCATCCTTGGACGCCGTAAAAGAAAGAATATCCAACCTTGAAAAAAAAGACACAACGCAAAAACCTGAACATCCAATAGCTACAAACCACATCTCTACCAAACAACCACAATCCAATCCAAAACCCAATCCACAAATAAACACAACCCAGACAAATATTGATATCCCAATCCTCATCAGAGAAGCCGTTGAGCGTGAACGGAAACGTCCAAACGCCATCTTATTTGGTCTAGAAGACATCAATGTCAATGATGACATCACAACTGTCCGAAACATCATCAGAAATTATCAAGCATCAACCATCTCCGCTGATGAAATACTTGACATTTCCCGCATCGACCGAGAGCTCAAAAATAGAGACGGCTCTGTGGCCCCACGCTTGTGCAGGGTCATTTGCAAAAATGAATCAAGCAAACGTAAATTCATTTATACTATAAACTCACTTGCCAAAACCAACACCAACCATAAGAACCTCCATTGCCGCCCTGACCTAACCATACAGCAACGTGCCCGCTCCCGTGTACTCCGCATCGAACTCAAAAACCGTCTAGACAATGGAGAGAAGGACCTGTACATTGACTACCATGCTGACTGTATCAAAAGTAAGCCACGCAACCCAATACTCAGCTTTTACCCTCAACCACAACCCTACCTCAACCCATCCACCATCACCCAAGACTAGGCACGCACGCCCCCAACTACCTCAATTCCAACTACTGCCGGCCTTAAATGCAAACTACTCAATGCAAGAAGCCTCGTGAATAAAATACCTGAATTTCTCTTCCTCCTAAATATGGCTAACTTCGACATTATATTTGTCTGTGAAACATGGCTCAATGCATCTCTCCCCGACTCCATTACCACAGTAAGAGACTATCATGTTTACAGATCAGATCGTGAAAATCGTCGAGGAGGTGGTGTTGCTATATTCTATAAAAAATCCTTACATCTAAAAAATATCCAAGTTACCCAGGAGCTTGCCCTTCCTGAAACCATCATCTGTGAACTATCCTCAAATATCACAATTCGATTCTTACTATGTTACAGAGCACCTGATTATGACATCGAACATGTAAACAAGCTAAATACATTACTAACATGGGCTGCATCCTGCCCATACCCTTTTATCCTTCTTGGTGATTTCAATCTACCTCATATTGACTGGACCCTAAATGATTGTACAACTGAAATCATACACACAACCTTCTACAATGCTATTACAAATCTGGGACTGGAACAACTAGTAATCAACAACACTAGACTAAACAACTGCCTCGATCTCATCTTCTGCAACAGTTTGAACCTAATTTACAGAATACAAACTAAAGAACCCTTTTCCAGTAGTGACCACAATATGATTGACTTTTGTCTCAACATACATCCACACAAAAATCACCACAATGATGTAATCCCCTATTGTAACTTCAAAAAAGGCAACTATGATCTTATAGACAACGATCTCTCATCCCTTGATTGGCAATCTCTATTCACTGGATGCAATACCGTTGAAGACCATTACAACATATTTTTACTTGAAGTCAAAAGAGTCATCAAACTATATGTTCCAACAACAACTCCCAAAACAAAACAAAAAAGCAGATTACCCATATCAATAAGGAAACTTCAATCCAAAAAGAGATCACTCTGGCGGAAAAACAAATCTGGTCACGTTGCCAATTTCAAAAACCGATACAAAAATTTATGCCACCAGATAAAGACCGAATGCACCAATTATCACATTAAACAAGAGGAAAACCTTCTAAGCACCAATTCCACCCGAGCTTTTTACAATTTTATAAACAACAAACTAAAAGACTCAAGGTCCATCCCTCCCTTGATAGGACCTGATGGTAAAGACTGCAACGACGACACCATTAAAGCCAACATCTTTAACACATTCTTCGGCTCAGTATTTGTAAACAGCAATGGATCATGCCCA
>NW_020720205.1:0-11677 GCF_900518725.1 Notechis scutatus | reverse complement strand
TTCAAGTTCCTTAGGCCTTTCTTTCCTGTTTTTACTATGGAGCATCAAAGAACTATGCTGAATCCACAGATTGGAAATGAGTGCTGTGATCTTCCTAATCAATTGGAGGAAGGAGAGCATATATCCCAGGTGAGTATAATCTGTTAATGAAGAAATTTATGTTAGAACATTGAATAATAGTGTTGAAAGGGACCTTGGGGGTCTTCCAGTCCAATTCCCTGGTTGAGCAGGAGATGCCATGCCATTTCAGACAAATGGTTTTCCCGTCTCTTTTTGAAAGCCTCCAGGGATGGAACACCTACAACTTCTGAAGGCAAGTATTTCATTGGATGCTTGCTCTCACCATTAATAGTTAATTTCCATACATTGTTTCCTGTCTTGCCTTTTGTTGTTTAGGAAAATAGTTTGAACCTCTCATTTTTGTAGGAGCCCCTCAAACATTGGGACAATGCTATCATGCCTGTCATTCCTTTTTATTAGACTAGAGACATACCCAATTCCTGTAGCCATTCTTTATATGTTTTAGCCTCCAGCCACTAATCATTTTTTTGCTTTTCTCTGCACTGTTTCCAGAGTCTTGAACTCTATTTTTTTCTGTGGTGAGCAGGACTAGATGCATTATTCCAAGAGTTGTCTTACTAAAGCTTTGTAAAACAATACTAATGCTATCTATCCCACATTTTACTAGCTTGTCAAAAAGTAGTGATCTACTTTATTAAATGATTTACTGAAATCTAAGTATATTATGTCCACAGCATTTCACTGATCTACTAATTTGATCACTTTGTTGAAGAATGAAATAAGATTTGTTTGGCATGATCCATTTTTGATGAACGTGTTGGTTTCTGTTTTTAAGCTTGTTGCATCTAGGTGTTCACAGATTTGTTGCTTAATTATTTTCCTAATTTTCCAAATTTTCTCAAGTATTGATGTCAGGCTGATTGGTCTGTAATTCCTGGATCTTCCTGGATTTTTTCCTCTTTTTTTGAAGATGGGAACCAAATCAGCTCTTTCCCAATCCTCAGTAGTTTCCCGGTGCTCCAAGAACATTGAAAGATACAATTCAATAGTTCTGAGATTACATCTGCCAGTTCCCACAGAACTCTGGGATATAGTCCATCAGGACCCAGTGACCTGAATCCACCTAGAGCTGACAGGTGTTCTCTTATCTTATTTTTGCTTATTTTATTTTAATTTATTTTAATTTGCATTCCTAACCTGTCATTTATGCATCCATTGAGTAGTGTTTCCTTTTTGCGTGAAAAATGAGTTAAACAGTTCTGCTTTCTCTCTACTGTCCATTACTTCTTTGCCATCTTGTACCATTAGTGGACCGATTGTTTGTGTTGAAGGAAACTTTTTAAAATTGTTTTTGACATTTGTTGCAAGTCTTACTTTGTTGAAAGCCTTAGCTTTCCTAATTTCACCTTTGCAGGTTCAAGCTACTTTTTGGTATTCTGCCTTAGTTTGTATCCCTCTATTTTTTGTAGTTATCCTTTTTTCCCCTCTCAGTTGGTCTGAGAATCTTTTGTGCAATCATGCTGATTGTTTTCTTGGTTTTCTTTTTAATAGCATTGAACTGGACTGGGCTTTTAATGTACATTAATGTAATTTAATCCTTTAATGTAAAGAATTATCTGTTAAAAACCTCAGCATAAATTTCCCAAAGATAATTAATCACACTGACAATTTTTATTGGTGTTGCTTGTATTTTATGTCCTACACAGATATTTTATCTTCCATTGTCTTATGTAGTTTGTTGAGCGAGAAATTCTTTAATAAATCCTGCCTTTAAAAAAATCTTCAAGTTTCCTGAAAGAAAATTAAATAATTTGCAAAGAAATTATTGCAAGTGGGTATTTGAGGGAAGGAATGTGACTGAATAAAAAAAGATTTTCTGGCCAAAAAATGAATTAACAGATTAGCAGAGTTGGAAGGGACCTTGTAGGTCATCTATTCCAACCCCCCACCCAAGCAGGAGACCCTACACCATTTCTGACAAATGGCAGCCCAATAACTTATTGAAAGCCTCCAGTGATAAAGCTCTCACAACTTCCAAAGGCAAGCTGTTCCCTTGGTTGATTGTTCTCACTGTCAGAAAATTTCTCCTTATTTCCAGGTTTAATCTCTCCTCGACTCATTTCCATTCATTATTCCATTTCTGGCCTTCAGGTGCTTTGGAAAATAGCTTGACCCCCTCCTCCCTGTGGCAGCCCCTCAAATATTGGAACACTGCGATCATGCTCCCCTGGTCCTTCTCTTCACTAGACTGACCATGACCAGTTCCTGAAACTGTTCTCCATATGTTTTAGTCTCCAGCCCCCTAATCATCCTGGTTGCTCTTCTCTGCACTTTTTCTAGTCTCAACATCTTTTTTATAGTGTGGTGACCAAAACTGGATGCAGTATTCTAGGTGTGGTTTTGCTAAGGCTTTATAGAGTGGTATTAGTACCTCACTTGATCTTGATGGTATCGCTCTGTTAATGCAGCTTAGGATTGCATTGGCTTTTAGGCTGCCACCGCACACTGCTGGCTCATATTTAGCTGATTGTCCACTAAGACTCCCTCTCAGTTACTGCTATTAAGTCTGGTTTCACCCAGTCTATTATGTGTACTTTTGGTTTTTCTTGCCTAAGTGTAAGACTTTACTTTTCTTTACATTGAATTTCATTTTGTTAGATAGGGCCCAGCAGTGGTGGGATTCAGCCAGTTCACACCAGTTTGGGAGAACTGGTTGTTAACTTTCTGAGAAGTTTGGTGAACTGGTTGTTGGAAGAAATCATTAGGGCAGAAAACCGGTTGTTAAATTATTTGAATCCCACCACTGGGGCCCAGTGTTCAAGTCTGTCAAGATCCATCTGGATCTTGAGTCTATCTTCCTGCCAGCTTAGTATATCTGCAAATTTGGTAAGTTCCACTTCTATTCTCCCATTTAAGTCATTTATGAAGATATTGAAGAGTACTGGGCCTAAGATAGAACCTTGTGGTACCCCACTGCTTACTTCCCTCCATGTAGACATAGACCCATTAAAGACTACTTGTTGAGTACAGTTTGTCAGCCAGTTACAAATCCATCTGATGTATTGTGGGAGCTTCCTCATTTTAGACTTTCAAGAAGAGATTGGACTGCCAGACTGCCACTTGTCAGAAATGGTGTAGGGTCTCTTCGAACTCTGTTAATTTAATCCAAGGGTCTTCAAACTTGGCAAGTTTAAGACTTGTGGACTTCAACTCCCAGAATTCTTGCGCTAACATGATGGGAGGAGAAATTCTGGGAGTTGAAGTCCACAAGTCTTAAAGCTGTCAAGTTTGAAGACCCCTGATCTAATCTAATGATGCTATCTATTCCACTATTTTCTAGCTTACCAAGAAATAGGTTGTGGTCTACTTTGTCAAATGCCTTGCTGAAGTCTAAGTATATTATATTCACAGTATTTCGCTGGTCTACTAATTTAGTCACTATGTTGAAGAATGAAATAAGATTGGTTTGGCATGATCTGTTTTTAACAAACCTGTGCTGACTGCTAGTTATTACATTACTTGTTTCTAGATGTTGGCTGATCTGTTTATTTATTATCTTTTCCAGTATCTTCCTGGGTATTGATGATAGGCTGATTGGTCTGTAGATTCCCGTGTCTGTTTCCCCGCCACACTTTTTTTTTTTTTTTTTTTGAAGATGGGAACCACATCAGCTCTTTTCCTCTTTTCCTCTGGTAGTTCCCTGGTGCTCCAGGATTTTTGAAAGATGTGGTGCAGTGGTTCTGAGCTGTCATCTGCCAGCTGATTTAGAACTCTGGGGTGTAATCGATCAGGTCCCGGTGATTTATATTCATCAAGATCAGACAGGTGTTCTCTTATTTTAACTTTTTCATCAAGATCAGGCAGGTGTTTTCTTATTTTAACTTTTTCATCAAGATCAGGCAGGTGTTTTCTTATTTTAACTTTTATTTCTAGTCTGTCTTTTACAGTTACGTTTTTGGTGGGTTGAGGTATAGTTTCTTTTTGCGTGAAGACTAATGCAAAGAATGAGTTAAGCAGGTCTGCTTTCTCTCTGTTGCTTGTAACTTCCTTGCCATCTTCTCTCTTTAGTGGACCGTCTGTTTCCTTTATTTTTTTTACTCATTTATATGGTGGAAGAAAACTTTTTTGTTATCTTTGACTTTTGTTGCAAGCCTTTGTTCATTCTGAGCCTTAGCTTTCCTGACTTTGTCTTTGCAGATTCTGATTATCTGCTGATATTCTGCCTTAGTTGTGTGTCCCTCTTTCCATTTTTGTACTTGTCCTTTTTGTCTTGCAATTTGTCAAAGATTATGTCAGATTATTATGTCAATTATTTTTCTTCTTTCTCCAAATTGACCAAGTATCTTCTACCGTCCACAGGTAAAGGGTGAAGGACAGCAGCAGGGAGATTAATTCCAATATTTAATTATCTGCTTGGTTGCCATCTCATCCATTTTTTCATCCATTGCACCCAATATTTTACAACCCCTGCATCCGGGGAAAGGGAGCAAACTGTCAGGGTTTCAACCCTGAAGCTGACTGACCAAAGCAATTTTTTGACCGAAACCTTCAATTTTCTTGAAAAGAAAAGAAACTAATTTGCAAAATATTTGGAATTTTGCAGGGGGTTGAATGGGTGTTTGAAAGAAGGAATGTGGACTGAGTGAAAAACTATTTAAATGAGATTTGAGTACATTGATCAGAAACAGAAGGTTTTATTTATTTTATTTATTTATTTTTGTCAATTGCTTACAAGATAATAGGTATAAGTAAAAACATAGTTATGAATACATGGATACATATAAGAAAAATAAAAGAAACAATAGGACAGGGACGGTAGGCACGTTGGTGCGCTTATGCACGCTCCCTACAGACCTCTTAGGAAAGGGGTGAGGTCAATAGTAGACAGTCTAAGGTTAAAGTTTTTGGGGTTTGGGGAAGAAACCACAGAGTCAGGTAGAGTATTCCAGACATTGACCACTCTGTTGCTGAAGTCGTATTTCCTGCAATCAAGTTTGGTGCGATTAACCTTGAGTTTGTATCTATTGTTTGCTCTTGTGTTGTTATGTTTGAAGCTGAAGTATTCATTGACAGGTAGGACATTGTAATGTATGATTTTATATACTATACTTAGATCGGACCGAAGGCGGGGTAGTTCTAGGTTTTCTAGGTCTAGAATTCTAGAATTTATAATTCATCTCATGATCAAGGCTCAATTCTGACTGTTGGATAGTGGTACAAAAGTGATTAAAAGCTTAAACAGGTCAGGATTTTGGGAACCATGTGGTGAAGATTTCCAGAAAGATGAAAATTTGTCAGAAAAAAATACCAACTAAAACAGAAGGGATATGAAATAGCTGGTTTGTGTTGTGAATGAATTAAAAGTAATAAACCTAAATGCAAAGCAGGTTTTGGAAGCCTGCACATTTGATTGGTCCTTAAACAATGAACAAGGATTGGTTCATAACAAGCCTCTGATTGGCCAAGCTTAGGACACTTCTTATTGGTTATTAGTTTGAACTTGATGCACTTAGTATTGGTTAAGAGGGTAACAGCCAACCCTATAAAAGGGGCTACTGCTGCCCATAGCCTTGCTCTGTTCTGTTCTATTTACTGTTATTAAAGAGTTGAAGTCACTGGTCAGATGTCTGGTCTCCATTATTCTCCAAACATAACACTGGCGACGAGGATGGGATGCGGAGACCGAAGACCTGACTGAGTTACAGAGCAACCAACAGAGCACGTGGTCGAACACGCACCATCAACGGCAACATGGCCAGCGGTGCCGTACCACCCGCTCCATTCAACCCAGAAACTGAAGACTGGGAATCGTACATGGATAGGTTCCAGATGTTTCTGGAGACCAACAATTTGAAAGATGCAACAACCGGCAAAAAAAGAGCTATCTTTCTAACTCACTGCGGGCCTACCGTGTTTAAAATGGCAAAATCACTTGCCAAGCCAGCTGAAGTAAAAGAGATGGACTGGGACGTCCTCGAGCCTTTACTACAGGCTCACTACACGCCCACCGTGCCAACCTTAGTCAGAAGACACGAATATTACCAGAGGGACCAACGGAAGGGCGAAAGCCTTGCCAATTACATCGCGGACCTCCGCAACCTTGGAGGCCTCTGCGGATTCTCCGACTTAGAAGAAGCCCTCCGGGACCGCCTGGTTCTGGGCCTAGAAGACGGCACGATCCAGAGCAAAATTATGGCTAAGGGGGACATCAGCCTCACCGATGCCCTTAAAGAAGCCACTGCAGCGGAGGCGACCAAGAAGTCGGCAGCCCGAATGTGCCGCACCAACGCACCGCTACGTCAACTCACCAAAGATACCTCGCCTCGCTCAGAGAGACACCCGGTATCGACTCACCACGAAGACCTAGAATCCCCATCAGAAAGCGATGAGGAAGAGGTCAACCGACTCCGAATGGAACGAGACCAGTTCACACAACCCTCATCCCGACCGTGTGCAGGATGTGGGGTGAATCACCCACGATCCAGCTGCAAATTCCTCGACGCACTCTGCCGCAATTGCGGGAAAAGAGGTCACATCGAAAGGTTTGCAGAAGCAAACAAAACTCCAAACCCCGACAGGCCGAATGCCAGTCTTCAGAATTCTTCGGCACACCCCGAAACAAACTGAATCACCAATGGGGAAGCCACTCCTACAGAAACAAACCATCCATCACTTCCACCAGGCATGAAGAAACCAGGCGGGAAGAGACCCACCAAACAATTACCATAGGCCACGCTACATCCCTTGATGCCGGGAAAATCCGAGTAGAGGTCGCGATCGAAAACAAACCTTGCATCATGGAGGTGGACTCAGGATCATCCCTCTCGATGGTGTCAGGAAGACGCTTCAACAGCTCATCCCGACGATTCGCCGCCAAGACCTAAACCCTCAAAGGGTTATCCTCAAAGATTACCAGGGTAACCGAATTCCCATTGTCGGGTCCCGCCGATTCCAGGTCTCTTTCAAGGACCGCACCGTCGCACTGCCACTGACTGTCGTGGACCGTGACCGGCCTAGTCTTTTAGGCCTTCAATGGTTCAGACCACTTGGAATCACTGTAGCGGGAGTCCACCGTGCCGAGAGCAACGATTGGGAGGAAGCCCTCGTGCAAGAATTCCAAGATGTTTTCACGAACGGACTAGGCAAGTACAAGGGGACCCCAATCTCATTTAGCTTGAACCCCGAGGTAGCACCCATCCGCCTTAAGCCGCAGCGGGTGCCGTTCGCCCTGAAACCTAAAATCGATGAACAACTCGATAAACTGATAGAACAGGGCGTGTTGGAACCCACCGACCACGCCCGATGGGAAACCCCAATAGTGACACCTATCAAGCCTGATGGGTCACTGAGAATTTGCGGAGACTACCGGGCCACCCTAAACCACGCACTCCAGCAAAGTGCATATCCAGTGCCGGTAGTGCAACACCTGCTCCATTCTCTGGGTGGCGGGAAAGTTTTCGCTAAACTAGACCTAGCGCAGGCTTATCAACAATTGCCTGTAGATTCAGCCACCGCGGAGGCGCAAACTATCGTCACGCATAGGGGCGCATTTAAATGCAACCGGCTCCAGTTCGGGGTGAGCGTCGCCCCAGGAATCTTTCAGAGCTTAATGGAAAGGCTGTTACAAGGGATAAGAGGGGTCGTACCGTATTTCGACGATGTGCTCATCGCCGCCCCGAACAGGGACATTCTAGAAAAACGACTCCGCCTAGTTTTACAAAGGTTCCAAAACGCAGGCCTCAAAGTCAAAAAAAATAAATGCCAGCTATGTACCGAAAGGGTGGAGTTTTTGGGATACCTCCTGGACAGTCAAGGAATCCATCCCACTGAGGACAAACTAAAGGCAATTAAGAAGGCCCCCACTCCAAGGAACAAGGCAGATCTACAGGCGTTCCTTGGACTTATCAATTTTTATAACGTCTTTTTACCCAATAAAGCAACCGTAGCTGAACCATTACATAGACTCTTAGACAAAAAAGCAACGTGGGTTTGGGGACAACGTGAACAAAACGCTTTCCAGCAAGTAAAGAAATTGCTAACTTCTGATTCTGTACTTATGCAGTACAACGAGACTCTGCCGTTAACTATTACTTGTGACGCCTCACCTTTTGGCATTGGAGCAATCTTGGCCCATGTCTTACCGAACGGAGCAGAAGCTCCCGTCGCATTTTTTTCACGAACTTTAGCTAAAGCTGAAAGAAATTATAGTCAGCTGGATAAAGAAGCTTTAGCTATTGTGGCGGCAGTTAAAAGGTTTCATGAATATGTGTATGGGCGTGCGTTTACAATAATTACGGATCATAAACCACTACTGGGGATTATTGCGGGTAATAAACCAACCCTGTATATATTGTCCCCCAGAATGACCCGCTGGTCTGAATTCTTGGCGGCGTACAACTACACCTTGCAGCACCGCCCGGGGAAATCAATTCTCCACGCTGATTCATTGAGCAGAACACCGCTTCCAGAATTGGTTGAAGATCCAGCCCCAACCATCACAACGTTGCAAATTGAGACTCTACACGCACCGCCATTGACGGCGAGAGACATTGCCCTCGAGACAAAACGAGATCCGGTCCTGCAACACATCTTACGCTGGGTTGAGCGTGGGTGGCCAACAGAACAGCTATCACCTGAATGGGCGCCCTTTAAAGCACGCCAAACCGAGCTGTTTTCTCAAAAGGGTTGCATCTTGTGGGATGATAGAGTCGTAATCCCGGGCAAACTGCAACAAACTGTTTTAGCGGTATTGCACGACGGACATCCGGGCATCGTGCGGATGAAAGCACTCGCACGAAGCTACGCTTGGTGGCCGGGAATCGACAAAAGAATCGAGGCCTGGGTCGCCACTTGTCAACGTTGCCAAGACGTCAGCAACGCCCCACCTAAAGCAAGCCCAACCAAATGGGAAACCCCTAGAGGACCTTGGTCCCGTATCCATATTGACTTTGCGGGGCCTACGAAAGGGCACACTTTCCTTATTACAGTCGATGCCTATTCAAATTGGCTCGAGATCCATTGAATGAGCACCACTACAACGGACTCAGTTATCAACAAATTAAACAGGTTATTTGCCACACATGGTTTTCCGGACGTCCTCGTCTCGGATAACGGCCCACAGTTCACAGCATTACCATTCGAACAATATCTTGCTGACCGGGGCATCCGCCATGCGTTAACCTCGCCCGCGCACCCTGCGGCGAACGGGCGTGCAGAACGCATGGTACAGTTCGTAAAAAAGACCCTCCACAAAATGGAATTCGGAAACATCAACGAGAAAATCAATCGAATTTTATTATTGCAGCACATCACGCCCCACAGCGTTACTAACAAAACGCCCGCCGAACTTCTTATGGGGCGGAAACTACGATCGCACCTTGACCGGCTCCACCCCGCATACGCACCCGAAAAGCCTTTCGGCTCCAGCAGCAAATGCCGGGAATTTAAGGTAGGCGATTTAATCTTTGCCAAAAACTTCTCCGGCGACCCTTTATGGATACCCGCTACCGTTACCCACCTCACTGGGCCTAAATCTTACCGCCTGCTAACAGACGATGGCAGGGTGTGGAAACGCCACATAGACCAACTCCGTTCGAGATTACTACCCAGCGCCAATGGCTCCCCGGGTTCACCAACTGAGGGGGGAGGAAATATCAAGGAAATTGACTTCGATATAACGGATAGCAGGCCAACGGAAACCCTACGGCCCAGCGAAGTACCGGGGATTGAAACGGGGAGGGAGTTGACTTTTCCATGGGACTTGAACACGGGGGAAACCGAACTGCGAAACCCCGAAGAAACATTGATTGGCGGAAACAACAACAACGGAAGCAGCACGGAATCACCGTGCAGCGAAACGGAACTTAATAAAGATCATCCAAATGCTCCACCGGAACCGGACTTAAGAACAAACCCAGTGGAGCCACGGAAATCATCCAGACAGACCAAACGGCCTGTCTACCTTGAAGATTTTGTTACAGCTCCCCTCAAATGGAACCCAAGGGGGAGGGGTGTTGTGAATGAATAAAAAGTAATAAACCTAAATGCAAAGCAGGTTTTGGAAGCCTGCACATTTGATTGGTCCTTAAACAATGAACAAGGATTGGTTCATAACAAGCCTCTGATTGGCCAAGCTTAGGACACTTCTTATTGGTTATTAGTTTGAACTTGATGCACTTAGTATTGGTTAAGAGGGTAACAGCCAACCCTATAAAAGGGGCTACTGCTGCCCATAGCCTTGCTCTGTTCTGTTCTATTTAACTCTATTAAAGAGTTGAAGTCACTGGTCAGATGTCTGGTCTCCATTATTCTCCAAACATAACAGTTTGAATAATGCAGAGTGGTCTGCATTAGTTGAACTTTCTGCAACATGTGGGGACAGGATACCAACATACTGAGATATTTACTGGATATTATCAGTTTTCAAGGATGACCAGTACACTTGGTATAAACAGCTCATTTCAAAGAGATGGTCGTAAACTTGACTTCCAGGCACATTTTGCTAGTACAGTTTGTAAGTGGTCTTCCTCCTACTGTAATAATCTTGACCATTTTGGCTGGAGTATTTTATGTCCTTAGAGGCTAACCTCAACAGTTAATGGGCTACTTCACAGAGGAAGGAATGTCTTCTCAATTGAGGGAGTAAAGGAATAATGAGTAGAACCCTGAATCTCCTCCTGCTCCCTCCTTCTCATTGCTATTGAAAGCCCTCAGCTAGCTAAGGGAACTTAATTAGCTACTGTAAAAGAATAGAATAAAATAGAATTCTTTATTGGCCAAATGTGTTTGGACACACAAGGAATTTGTCCTGGTGCATAGGTTATTGCTGGAAGAAATATCCATCTGGTTCAGTTCCGAGCTGGGAGAAAGACACTGGAAACAAAATGGAGGCTGGAGGCTGATTGGAAAGAGGGTCCATTTATTGATGAACAGGACCACATGTTTGTGAGTCTGGTGCAGCTGACAAAATGGAGTTGAGAGTGAGGGTTTTTTTATACCTTCTTTGCACTTGAACTTCCTGTTCCTGTGCAAGAATATATGTTCCATTGGCTGTTGTCAGACTCCCATGGGGCCATGTAGGGGTTATAGTTGCCTCTATAGGAAAAGTACAAAGTACAAATCCTAGGTATTTGTCTGAGCTCAGACGTTTGATTGAAGTTTGGATGATGTAATGAAGAGGCTTGTGTTCTGAAAGGATGTTGGGCAATTCCTATTATGGCTTAAAAGCTTTGTCCTGTTTTGGATCTTGAATGAGGGCTAATCCTACTATGCTGCCTTTGTTTCAAAATATCCTGTCTTGAATGGATTACCAAATCTTCATTTCTAAAAGCTGGGCTCAGTATCTGCTGGGCTATTAAGGAAAGTGAGGGTTGCTTTCTGCCTCTTTAAAAATATTTCTCCATTTCTCCCTTTGGGAAATATAATATTCTGACTTTTTTAATATTCCTCAAAATATTTCATTCTTCTAGAAGGGTGTGGCTTTCCACACTATATAAATATAAGATAGATAAATATTTTTTAAGAAAATTGCCACCATTCTCATTTCTGCAGACTTTTGATCCAGCAAACTCTATCATCCAAGACAAATTTCTCAGCTGTTTTAGTCATGATAGTAAAGCTAAAGTTTAGAAGTTCTTTTGCACTGCAAAAGAGCAGA
>NW_020720204.1:0-11677 GCF_900518725.1 Notechis scutatus | reverse complement strand
TAGATTTTCATGGGTACAGGCATGTAGGTCTAGGTGTGTTCGGGTCTTTTCCCGTTTAAGATTAAGAATATCGTGGTGACGTTTCGGCGAGGTCCCATTCGCCATCCTCATAGACTGCAGAAGAAAATGAGGAATTTAGGCAGCAGTATTTTAAGAATCTGCCAATAATTTTCTCACTTTTAATTTGCATTTTTCCCTAAAATCAGCTTATAGCTTGGTCTTTGTTTTCTGCTAGAAGTCTTTAAAACATACAGCCCAATGGGTGAAGGAATTAAAATATCTTCTGAGTCTACAGTCCTTGAGAGAATTGTAATAATTGTCATGGATAGTCCCAAGAAGGAGGGATGAGAACATAAAAAGCATTATTATAGAAACAAGGGGGGGGGGAAATCTACTCCACAAAAGGACAGAACAAAAAAAGAAAAGAAAAGAAAAATCAGCCTGGATAAAACTGAGGTGACTATCCTTATTTCTTTTCTACACAACTTTGCAAGTGGCATTCAGCTGAAGAGATAATACAATATATAGGAAATTTTAATATATAGAAAAGAAACTGATATAATATTTCTTAAGGAGATCTAAAGGAAGTTGATGACAATGTGTCCTAAACTGTGATTGAATAGAATTCCTTTTGCTTTCATAGGTATGTGATGGGAAAACTAAAAGCACTGAATTGTGAATTTTACTGACCAGTCCCTTCATGTGTTTTGCATGGAAGCCAAAAATTGGTGAATATATTTTGCCCTTTTTTGTCAAATTGGCTGACAAATTGACAGAATTATATTTTCTTTAATTAACTTTATCTAGTATTCAAGGATAAATTATAATTCCAAGGACAGTATATCTATGACAATAAATATCTGTCTCTCACGGACATAAAAAGAAATGTTGCAATTAATTTAAATATCACTGCTTTAAAACAGTTGATGCCCTTGAATCTGGTACAATTCAATATGCATATTTCAGGATTGCAACACAGGTTTGCTGGGAATTCATTTTGAATATGTAGGGTTCTTTTTTTAAAAAAAAAATATTTTTCACTGCCTTATTTTTCAGCCTTTATATTTTCAACCTAATGAATCATAGTAATGAAGTAGATTTCTCAGATAGATTTTTTTTTGTCCTGAACTTCAAAGATGGAAAAGCAATGTAACAAAGCATAGGTTAATTGATGTTGCATTACATATTTCTCTCTTGTTCTTGTAAATCCCAAATTCTATGCAGCATGGAAGAAGTCAACCAGACAAATGTCAGCTACTTCATCCTACTGGGATTCATTACCACTTCAGAGCTTCAGATTCTTCTCTTTGTCCTATTCCTCATTGCATACTTGATGATCCTCATGGAGAATTTGATCATCATTTCAGTGATTTGGATTAATAATAATCTTCATAAGCCGATGTACCTCTTCTTGTGTAACCTCTCTTTTCTTGAAGTCTGGTACATCACTGTCATTGTTCCTAAAATGTTGGGAGATTTTCTATCACAAGACAAACGCATCTCTTTCCACGGTTGTCTAACACAGCTATATTTTTTTGTTACCTTTGTGTGCAGTGAATATATACTTCTAGCTGTGATGTCTTATGATAGGTACTTAGCTATATGTTATCCACTTCGTTACTCAGTTCTCATGAACAATAAGTTCTGTATTCAACTTTCAGCAGGATGCTGGATATGTGGTTTACTCACCTCCATGATCAAACTTAGCTTTATTGGCCGGCTGAAATACTGTAGCACTTACAAGATCAATCACTATTTTTGTGATATTTCTCCTCTCTTGAATATTTCTTGCACTGATTCTTCCACAGCTGAATTGGTTGATTTCATCCTGGCTCTAATGGTTATATTGGTTCCCCTCTGTATGGTAGTTACATCATACATCTATATCATTTCAACAGTCATGAAGATTCCTTCAGCTCAGGGAAGAAAGAAGGCTTTCTCTACATGCAGTTCTCACCTCACAGTGGTTGTACTCTTTTACTCCACCACACTCTTCACCTATGCACGGCCAAAAGCTATGTATGCCTACAATTCCAACAAACTTGTATCAGTGCTCTACACTGTGATAGTTCCTCTTTTGAACCCTGTAATATATTGTCTCAGAAATAAAGAGATAAATTGTGCTTTGAGGAAGACATTTTTTGGCTAATATTTAGTCAAAGAAGTTACTTAGTGTCACAGAATAATTCTACAAACTAAACAAAATTTCAGTAAAAATACCCTTGTAATTGCTGTAACTTAAAATGCCTTTTCATTTTATTTGTTTGCACAGGAATTCTTTCAGGTGTCAATTTTCTGGGGGAAGATTCACTGATATACTTTTTTTTAAAAAAAGAAATCACAATTAAAACACATGCAATGGATATTGACACTTTTAAAATTGTAAAATGTTCAATATATCACACTTCATTTTGGTCATTTTTCAATGTGATATATATGGAATTATATCCAATTAATAATAATGATTTAAAATATAAAATAAGTTATTAATAGTGTAATTATAGAGATTACTAACATAGAACTGTAGAACTTTTTAACTTAAAATCTATCTATAAGAATTGTTCATTCTATTTTATTCTATTATTGAAAATAAATATTATAGACTGTTGTCTTAACTTCTTAAACATGTGCTTTCACTCTTTGATAGTTTGTTACTTGCCTTTTAGTGAAAACCATAAATCGTACACATCTGAAACAAATATTCAGGTTTATATTTTAACTTGTTTGTTTTACTAGCTCAGATGTAAAGATTCATTCAGTAATTCTTTTCAAACTGGTCACTGTGTTTTTTTAAAACAACTGCATTCTCAAATGCTATATAATACTTCATTTGCTGGTTAAGTAAACTTGATAAAAAATAATCTGTTGTTAATTTAATTTAAAGTTCATTTTTGGGTAGGTGTTTAGTGACTATACTTGATAGTCATGAACAATAATTTCCTTTGTGTTCTCTCTCTCTCTCTCTCTCTCCTTCCCCCCTCTCTCTATCTTCTATCTCCCCGTCTCTCCATTTCCATCTTCATCTCTTTTTGTTTCTATTTGTGTGTGTATTACAATATGTCAGTCATTTCACCAAATTCCAGATTTCTCATAATAAGGTAAAGGTAAAGGTTCCCCTCATACATATGTGCCACTTGTTTCCAACTCTAGGGGATGGGGGCTATTCATTTCAAAGCTAAAGAGCGAGTGCTGTCTGTAGATGTTTTTGTGGTCATGTGGCTGATATGACTAAATGCTAAAGGCACACGGAACGCTGTTACCTTCCCACCAAAGATGGTTCCTATTTTTCTACTTGCATTTTTACATGCTTTTGAACTGTTAGGTTGGCAGAAGCTGGAACAAGTAATGGGAGCTCACTCTGTTACACAGTGCTAGAGATTGGAACAAGCTTAGTGTCTTAGCTACTCAGCCACCATGTCCCTTTCTCATAATAATAAAACTTCATTAAAACTAGCTTTAAAATAATAAAAACTTCATTAATAATAAAATAATAAAAACAAAATAATTATTTTTGCTGCTGAAATATTATTGAGAAGTACCTAGCATTTCCATAAAGTTGTATATCCTTATGAAAAGGATATGAAAAGGATTACAAACATAAGATCCTGGAAGCAAGGAAGATAAATCTGCTGAAGTCCTACTTTTCTTTATTTAAAAGATGTTGTTAGAGTGACTACCAATAGATTTATCCATCATTTTCAAATGCTGCCAATGATTCACAAAGTATTTGTTTGTTTTTTTGTTTGTTTATTTATTATTTTTGTCAATTGCTTACAAGAAAATAGGTATAAGTAGAAACATATTTATGAATACATGGATACATATAAGAAAAATAAAAGAAATAAAAGAAACAATAGGACAGGGACGGTAGGCACGTTGGTGTGCTTATGCACGCCCCCTACAGACCTCTTAGGAAAGGGGTGAGGTCAATAGTAGACAGTCTAAGGTTAAAGTTTTTGGGGTTTGGGGAAGAAACCACAGAGTCGGTAGAGTATTCCAGACATTGACCACTCTGTTGCTGAAATCGTATTTCTTGCAATCAAGTTTGGTGCGATTAACCTTGAGTTTGTATCTATTGTGTGCTCTTGTGTTGTTATGGTTGAAGCTGAAGTATTCACTGACAGGTAGGACATTGCAATGTATGATTTTATATACTATACTTAGATCAGACCGAAGGCGGTTCTAGGTTTTCTAGGTCTAGAATTTTGAGTCTGGTGGCATAAGGTATTCTGCAACGAGTACAGGAGTGGAGAACTCTTCTTGTAAAATATTTCTGGACTTTCTCAACTGTGTTAATATCAGATATGTAATGTGGGTTCCAGACTGATGAGCTGTATTCGAGTATTGATCTAGCAAATGTTTTGTATGCTCTAGTTATTAGTGTGATATTACCAGAGAAAAACTCTTAATGCCTTTTTGGCTATGTAGTTACAGTGGGCTCTAGCACTTAGGTCTTAAGAGATGAGTACTCCAAGATCCTTGACAGAGTTTGGATCATCAACAAGGTCTTGACTATTCAGCCTGTATTTTATTTTCTGATTTTTTTTCCAATATGTAGGACAGAGAATTTATTTGTTGAAATTTGAAGTTGCCATTTGTTTGACCATTCTGGTACATAGTCAAGGTCTTTTTGAAAGGTAGCAATATTGTCTATGGGGATGAATAGCTTTACATCATCAGCAAAAAGAACGCAGTTGCTCTTGATATGATCACAGAGGTCATTTATGTAGAGTGTTTAAAGAGTTGGTCCTAGAACATTGCCTTGGGGGATACCACTGTTGACAGGTACAGAATTTGATAGGACGTTCCCAATTTTGACCATTTGTTGTCTGTTTGACAGGAATGCTTCTCTCCAGTTATGCAGGTGTCCAGAGATACCATAAGATTTTAGTTTTAGGAGTAGTTTGTCATGTACCACTGAATCAAAGGCTTTACAGAAGTCTAAGTAGATTGTGTCTATTGCTTTGCCCTGATCGAGTTATGTAGTCCATATATTTTTGCAGTGTAAGAGTTGCAGATTACATGATAGTTTTTTTCTGAAATCAAATTGTTTATTAGAGAGTAGGTTGTTTGTTTCTAAGTGGAGGATGATGGATTGGTTAATAATTGATTCCATGACTTTACAGGTGACGCAGCATAAAGAGATTGTTCTGCAATTTTCAACTCGGCTGGGGTCTCCCTTTTAAAGATGGGGATGACCGTGGCTTGTGACCATAGTTTTGGCAAGGAACTGGTCCTGAAAGATTTTTCAAAGATTATGCTTAGAGGTTCAAGCTATGGCAGTGGATATGCTTTTTTAAGAAGTAGGTACATATTCTGTCCGGTCCAATAGATGGAGATAGTTTTAGATTGCATAATGCCTTTTCAACATTGTCTTCTGTAAAATTGATATGTATTAGATCATTGTAGTTGTCTGTGGTAGTTGTATGACATAACAGCTGATTGCATGAGATAGTACCTTGACAGTAATGTATCTATCTGTCTAGAGAATAAAAACATCTTGTGTAGGTGTTTCAGAGCTCTCCCAACCTCATGGTTAGAGGGAAAATGATTAAAATTACAGGTACTTGCTAAGAGAGTCCACATACTTTGGAATTCCTTATCCCTAAATTTTTATAAAGATTCACCCCAATGACATTTAAAGAGTACTTGAAGATAGTTTCATTTCACTGACCCTTCAACCTGTTGTTGTAGATATTATAGTAACATTTTTGATTGCTCAGAGCTATCAAATGTATGAATAAATTAATAAATAAATAAGCAAGCCAAATTAACACCATAAGAAAGATATAATATAAAAAATATAAAAATATATAAAAATATACCGTATTTGCCGGCGTATAAGACGACCCGGCGTATAAGACGACCCCCCACCACCACCAGAAACGCCCTCCAGAAATCCCCGGGGCTGCAGCGGCAGGGCGGAGTGCCAGGGGCCGTGGGAAGAGCAGGAAGGCTGCAGCCTCGGGCGGAGCGAGGCGAGCGGGATGAAGCGGAAGCGACGCAGGGGATCCGGGAAGCCAGAGGCGCCTTCGCTGCGTCCAACAAGCATCCGAAAGCCGGCAGTGGATATACCGGCGTATAAGACGACCCCCCCACTTGGAGGCATGTTTTTCGGGGCAAAAAAGTCGTCTTATACGCCGGCAAATACGGTATATAAATAAATATATAAAGTAATGTCTCAATTATAGTTTCATGTGGCTTAAGTATTCTATCTGCATCCAGAGATGGATGGATCTATGCATCAGACATTGTCTGGGAGTAATATTTAAGAAGAATAAGAGAAGTTTCAGTGAACATATAACAAGTATATAAGTTTAATATATGTATAACATATTTAGTGCATAGAATCAGGGTAACAGAATAACTTTCTAAGAACTACTTTCTAAGACCTGCCCAGAGTTGTTTGCTGAGGTGGCTGGTTATAGAAATCAATAAATTAGTCAGTCAATCGATCAATCAATCAAATGAATGAATGAATGAATGGAGTAGAAGCTAAACCTTCAATTTTAATGTTAAATTAATTGTAGCTATAAGATATTGTATCTTAAAAAACTGGAAGTAATGAACAAACAGAATCTTAAAATAAAAATATTTCATAATTAATTCTGAGTTTCTGAGACTAATCTTGAAGAACAAACCATGATGTATATATTCTATTTGCATGATGTATATATTCTATTCTATTTAGTTAAGAAAGTTGTCTCCCCATTAGGTGCCACAACTCTAGGGGATATAATTGAAATGAGCAATTGCTACCTTTAAAGAGAGCGAATTATCGTGGAAAGAGATAACAATGCTTATTTAATGTTTGTTGATGGAGATACAGGAGCTGTATTGCTTTGAGAAACTTTCATCCATTTCAGCAGAATTTTCTGGTTATTTTTATACAATTATGAATATAATATGTGCAGTGCTTTGAAATAGACTCCACATAAGCTGAAATTGTGCATCCTATTCTTCAGTTACTGAATAACAAGGTGAAAAATCATTCTTTTTGATGTATCATACCAGAAAGAAAACCTGTTTCTGCAGATGTTATTTTGTATGTGTAACATTTTTACACATTTTTGTTAATTAGTCAATATATTTTGATGTATAAAGTTCTCTTTCATTATTTTGAACTTTTGATCCTTGTACTAAGAAATAGAACATTAAAACAAGTGATTAGGGCATGTCGTTGCTGCTATTACATATCTCCTGTTCATAGTTAAAAATAGAAATAACCTGAGAGATTTTTTAGAGATGGGAAATGATGATGTGGAAATTTTTTTGGGGGGAAAGGATGTGCATCTGTGTAAGAATGAAACCACTTCTGAGTTAATGTAAATAAAACAATATGTGATTTGACTTGAGGGAAAGACTACCTACCTACCTATCTTCCTTCCTTGTCTCCCTTTTCTTCCCTTTCTCCCTTTCTCCTCTTTTCCTTCCTCATCAGATAATTGTGGAAAAAATAGTTTTCCTAATTTCCCCTCAGATAAATGTACAATTCTAGCTGATTCCTTCTCTGTAAAATCTTTCCAAATCCTGAGTTGTATTGCACTCATTTTAATCTAAGGATGTGATATTTCACTGGATACATTGCATAATGACAGACTTTCTCAGATGACATTGATAGGCATTCCTCTCCTATCAAATGCATGAATAAGCTAAATGGAGAGCCACAGAGGAGTGTAAGTTAACATTTTACACAATATTTATTTATTCAAAATAATCACAAATAATAATTATACATTATCGGCTAATAATGGAAATGTTTTGATATCTCATAGACCTAAAAATATTTCAGTATAAGTTTTAGTATGGGGAAGGGGAAATCTGCTAAAAATGGCAGTAGATTTCAATAGAATGCAGAACACAAAAAGAAATGGTTAATAATTTCTATAGTAGCCCCACATTTTTATAATATGGGTCTACTTTGGAAATGATCAAATTTAAGAAATTTTCATTTCTCATTTTACAGTTGTTTTCTGTATTTGTATGGATGAATGCAGACTGTTTGTGATTGGGATTAGTATTTTGGCTACAATAAATAGAAATTGGAATTTTTCAAGTTCAAAACTGAAATATAAAATATATCACAGAAATTGATCTGACTATAAATTTTAAAACATTTGGGGAATCTTATGGTGAAGTAAAAATAAAGCCTTTACAGTACTTACTATATAAAGGAAAACAAATATATCAGGAAATGCTCAGATAAACACATAACTGATATTAGTTTAGTGTGGTTGTATCCAAAATATTTAAATTAAATAATAAATTGAATATTCAAACAGTTATTTGCTACTCAGTACGATGCATTATGCAAATACATAAGAGAAAGCTCTAAAGTTATTTATGAACTTGTACTTTAAAAGTTTATTTGTGGTATCTGAAGAAATCCATAATGTCAATCTCAGCAATGATTATGATCAAAGCTGATTTACTTTTTCAGGGTTGAATGATTTCAATGTTTTATTGTATTCATCCACTATTCATGTATAAATAAGATACTTAAAATGGACTGGACTAGGAAATGTGTAAAACATTTAGGAACCTTGACTTGGTAACCTATTGTCATTTGAGTCCAACTATAAAAAGGCCACTCTTGTATTATTATTCATTTTTTATTTATTTATTTTGTCAAGCGATATAAGATAACAGGTATAAGTATAAACATAGTTATGAATACATGAAATGGATACATATAAGAAAAATAAGAAGAAACAATAGGACAGAGACGGTAGGCACGTTGGTGCACTTATGCACACACCCCCAATTATGCTTTTATGTCACATGTTCTATTTTTCAGAAAATAAAATGGGAAACCACTCCAAAATCACACAATTCATTTTGGAAGGATTCTCAGGTCCTCTAGAGCTACAGCTGGGTTTGTTTTTTCTTTTCATGCTGCTGTACATCATAACATTGATGGGGAATATTGGAATGATCATTATTATTACTCTTGATCATCAACTCCAAAGTCCTATGTATTTCTTTCTGAAGAATTTATCTTTCTTAGATATCTGCTATTCCTCAGTTATAACTCCCAGAGCCATGGTGAGCTTTGCAACAGGGGATAAAGGCATTTACTATAATGCATGTGCCATACAAATGTTCTGTTTCTCTCTCTTTGGAACAACTGAATGTTTCTTCCTAGCTGTGATGGCATATGATCGATTTGCTGCCATCTGTAATCCCCTGCTTTATAACATCACCATGTCTAGGAAAACCTGTATACTTCAAATAATTGTTTGTTATTTTTTTGGCTTCATCAACTGTTGCACACAGACAAGCCTTACTTTCAGCTTATCCTATTGTGAACCAGGGAAAATTAACCAGTTCTTCTGTGATGTTCTAGCTGTAATGGAAGCAGCTTGCTCAGACACTTTTGTAAATGAGATTGTGCTTCTAGCATTGTGTGGGTTTATCATAATGATAACATCCACCATAGTTTTGATTTCCTATGTCTATATTGTGGCCACAATTCTCCACATGGCTTCTGCAGAGGGGAGACGCAAAGCTTTTTCAACCTGTACTTCTCATATCATGGCTGTTACCTTGTTCTTTGGAACAGCTTTCTTCATGTATGGTCAGCCTGGAGCAATGGCTTCTCTGAATCAAGGCAAAGTCGTTTCTATTTTTTATACTGTTGTAATTCCTATGTTGAATCCATTAATCTACAGCCTAAGGAACAAGGAGGTCAAAGATGCATTGGGCAGACAGCTAAAAAAGATGACTTTCTTCAAATGAGTACCAATCCTCACAAGAATATAAAGATAAAAATTATTATGAATACATTTAGTTTGAAGCATTCTTAAACTGTATGTACAATAAAGTCAGAAACTTTTTTCTAGGTCTGAAGGACAAACAGATTGAAAAAAAAAACCATGGAACTTTGTTCTTCTATAGGGCAACAGCAGCAAGACTCCTCGATATGCAGAGTGGAAAGGACTTACATATATTCACAAAGGAAGGATGGAGGGTGAAATTAATGCAGTTGGTGAAGATCAGATTGACTGCTTTGATAAAATAAAATTTTCATTTAATGCTGTTTCTATTTGGAAAACACTCCACAACTTTGCGTTGAAATTAAATGAAATTTTAATCCTGAATTTCAATTATTAGACTTGTTTGTGATGATAGAAACCCTGCTTGTTATTCTAGTTCAGGGGTGTCAAACTCATGGCCCATAAGCTAAATGCATCATGTGCTGGTCCCTTTATGTCACCATGATGATGCGCATTTGACACCACAGTTCTAATTCAAAGGGTCACTGATTTTTAGGATTGCATCTGTATCAAAGAAAGTCAGAAGTTAACTTTTTCCTTCTGCTTATTATAACTGAAGTTTTTACCTTACTTTATCATACATTATTTCACTTGCTTTTCAATTACTTCCAATTTCAGTAAAAGTTTATATATGTAATGAATCAATCTTAGAATGTTCAAAACCATAAATTCTTTTGTCTATTTAAAATATTTCCAGTAATTCTAAATGAGAGAAATGTTTGCAACTATATCCACTCTGCCACCAGTTTATTGCTTTCTTTTGCCACAATATTTTTAGTTCTATTTTCAGGTCTTTGTATTCTATTTTATTTTTTACATTTTTTTCTCTTCTCTTCTGCTGTCTCCAGCTACTAAAATGTCCACTATGCAGACTTCTTTTGTGTTTCTTTTTTACAATTATTAATCTAGAGTGTTGTGTGGTAGGCAATTGCCTGTTTGAATTCTAATGTCCCAGAGAAATTTAGCTTTCTTAATTTCTATTATGTTGTCTATTTTGAGACTCACCAGTTCTTGCTTGTAGATTATTATGGCTAGATTGAAATGTATTGATGCTTAATAAAATAAAACTTGTTTTATATTTTATCCAAGGTGCTTTTGCAAAATACTTGTGTGAAACATGAAAATATCAATAATAGTAATCATAATCAGAAAAATGAAAACAATAAGCAGTTGTGTCATGAGCAAAGCAACAAATTGTAATAGCTGGCAGATTAACATAACTTCTTAGAGATAAGCAGTCCAGGCTGGATCTAACAAGGGAGGAAACAACAAGAGTTAAACCTTCAACTACCAACATGACTGAAGCAAAAACAACAGAGTTAATTACAGGTAGGAGGTGGTTGGAAGGGCTTATTATGCATGCAAGGGCTAAATTGATTAATAATATATAAAGGCATAGATCTCTGTAATGGTAGCTTAATACTTGGACGATGTCAGCAAAAGCTGATGAAAGCTTAGTAAGTATAATAAATATAATTTTAGTTCTGGAGATGACAAGATTTCCGTTTCTTCTCTTACACACACACACAAACACACACACACACATTCCATCTCTTACAATTGCATTTTCAATCTCACCTTTTGTATCAATGGTCAACCAAATTTTTCAAAAATAAATATTTTGTCTATATTTGAGGCATTGTAATGGGAGTACGTAGAGCTGTTTAAACAAAGCCAGCAAGAAACTGTCTAGTAAGAGAATATCAGATCCCCAATTTTTTACCCAAGAGTCGTGATGTGAGAGGGAGAAAAAGAGAGAGAATCAGTGGTGGGATTCAATTTTTTTTACTACCGGTTCTGTGGGTGTGGCATGACTCAAAATTTCCACTACTAGTTCCCTAGAATATATATATATGGATGAACACAAAAATGCAGTCAAAAAGCTGGAACACACTTCCTCA